>JANIJG010012282.1:0-12867 GCA_024611175.1 Megaceryle torquata
CCTTGTTATATTTCATTAAATTTCTCCCTGCCCAACTCTCCAGCCTGTCTAGGTCTCTCTGGATGGCAGCACAGCCTGCTGGTGTGTCAGCCACTCCTCCCAGTTTTGTCTAGTCAGCAAACTTGCTGACAGTGCACTCTGTTCCTTCATCCGTGTTGTTGATAAATATATTGAATAGTTCCAGTCCCAGTACTGACCCTTGAGGGACTCCACTACATACAGGCCTTCAACTTGACTCTGTCCCATTGATCACAACTCTCTGAACATTTAGCTATCAATCTTTGTTACATGGACTTTTGTCAGTTTCCATTGTCTGATATCCTGTTTCTTCTCAAAACAACCTGGGTCAGTGCCCATCACCTTCCTATTTCAGTCTAGGATCTAGCTTTTATGACTGTCTATAAACATCAATCAAAAAGGATCAAATGCAGACTTGGGGACTGTTCCACAGTTGTCTATGCTGTTTAGTTCCTGGCACGTGCCAAAGGTCAAGGCATGGTTCAGGTGATAGTCCAGGTGAGAAAACAGTCCTGGTAGGAATAATTAATGTTTGTCTTACTGCACTGCGATGCACGGTTGGTTACACTTTGTTATTAGATAGTGAGCACAGTGGTCAAAGCAGTTATTAGTTCTACCTTCTGCCCTCTCTTATTTTCATTCATGACTTTGGCTCCTGGTCCTAATTGTCTTTATTTCACACTCAGATGTAGCCCACCAGACTTTCCTTCCCTAAAACTGTATGCTGTTAGTTGAGCAGCTCTATTATATGAAAGTGGGCATCTGTCACATTTCTTTCTTCACTCCTCAAAAAGTCCTTCAATTTCCAAGATTCATACACAGCCAGTGTCACTCTCCTATTTCCCTATTATTCATTTGCTCAAACCATATCTAATAATCTTCTGGTGGCTAAAAGCTACCAGAAGAGATAGTTTTCAGAAAAAAAAAACAAACAAAAAAAAAAAAAAAAAACCACAAAAAGAATAGAAAAGGTATATAGAAAGGTCAACTGGAATTTTTTTGATACTCTTATGCACTTCTGTTCCATATATATTCATGTAATTTTCTTCGCAGCAGCCTCAGCAATTCCTTGATCAGATCAATATGTTGGTTTTCAGAAGACTCAAGCTTTTTCCACTGATTAAAGAGGAAAAATCTCAAGCACACTTTGAAGGTCTAGTTCATCGCAGCATCTGACTTAATGCTTGAAGTAAATAATCAAAAGCTCATATTTCTTTCTCAATATCAAATAAGCTTACTGAATGATTCACATTCCCTGAAAACTTAGCTGTGAACAGTTCAGAAAAGATTTTTTTTCCTCTCTTTTCTAAAACTGCATATTCAGTGATCCTGAGGAAGTATGGATATTAGTTACTTAGATTAAAAGTTACTAATATCAAGGGAATGTCTATATGAATCTTTTTAAAGTCCACAAATGTGGATAAAAATCTAACTTAATTATATCCTATATTCTAAGTTATAGTCAAAATTCAGTAGTTAGTTTTGTGCATACGATTTATTCATTATCTTTAAAGGTAACACAAAATAAATTCACCTTTCAGTACTTTTAAATGGGTGCTATAGGAAAATGGAATAATCCAAGGTGTTCCCCTTCACTATCTTATATTAAGTAACAGTTGAGTAAAGTATTCTAAATAAATGGAAACTATAAAACATGCAGACATCCAGGCTTCAGTCTAATTTAAAAAAATACCACCATCTGAAACAGAAAGCAGTGTCAGCAGGCCATTTGTGGAAATAAGTTTTGCAGCATTTAAGTTTATGTAACTTAGATTCTTCTACCATGCCTAAATTCTACCTCTGTAAACTCATTTCTGAATCATTCTTTTTTTAGGTGCCTTTTTACGTGAGCAATTAAAAGCTGGTGTTTCCTAAAGGAATCATTTGATTTATGACAGGCTATTTTTTAACAACTGCACTTAAACATTGCCTTGAGAAACCTCCTTTGCCTTGGACAGCTGCATCTTCAGGCAACTCCCAGCAATTCCCAAGTAGAAGGAAGCTTAAGGGGATAGAAATTATGAGACTGTGGTAGCTTTGAGTCAAGGGAGTAAATGCACACCCAAGAGATTATTATCATTTCATATTAAGGTAGTGCCAAGAGGCAACAATCATATTCAGTGAAGTATAGAGTTGAGACAGTCCAGACAATACAGTCCTCCCCTTAAAAAGGGGAGGCATGGGAATGTCACAATCTGATAACAAGATGCAAAGCCACATCGAATGATAAGTCATTCTGGAATTTTGTGTCCCTGTAAGGCTGTCACCATAAGAGTGTCCAGCTAGTGTATCTAGTGATACACTGTCTAGAGATGGCCAGCTAGAGATGGTGTGACTAAGTACTGTAAAGTAGCAATGTTCACCCTCAGTTTTAGTTAATTCTACAGGGTTTTATTATTCATTTGTGATTCAAAATGAAAGAAGGAAAATTAAACAGAATTTAAAGCTCCATGAAATATAAACTAGTTAAAATAGGAATAAAACTGACAAATCATACTTTCAGCTGGTAAAAACTATCAGAAGTCAGTGAAAGTAGACTGATGTCCTATCTGAGACTCTGGAGTCAAGAGACAGTATTACAAAGACAAGAGACAGCTATTAACTCTATATGTTACTTGCAACATGTGAGAGAAATTAATCTGTTAACCAAAAATGAGCTCCATATTGAATGTGAAGGTACCATGGTTTATACCAAACTAAGAGTATGGCATACTAGCTACCAAAGTTTGGTTTTATTTTATGGCTTCTTTTCATGGAAAAAGAAAATAACATGCAAATAAAAAACCAAACCCAAACTGACAAACGCACAAAACTAAAAAACAAACAAAAGAAGAAAAAAACAACCAAACAACCAAACAAAAAAAACCCACAACAAATTGAAACAACAGAAAACAAAACAAAACAAAGCAAAAAAACAAACACATAAAAGGGAGGGAAAGAACTGCTGGCTAGACTATTAGACAAATAAACCTGCTGTGTGAAAAAAGTATCTTATTCCCTTGGTGGTGACTGTGGGGTTTAATGACAAATAGCAGTACAGATCTGCCTTTTTCAAACTGTGTAGCCTGAAAGTAACATAACAATTGAGGTAACAAACTGGATAAGCATTTTTAATTTTTCAAGACAGTTTTGTGAGGGTGTTAGTGGATGATTAATATCAGAGAAAAATATTTTATGGTAAATATTTAGTTTGGCAGTGGAATTACAAAATAATGTTGAGATCAAACTTCAAAGCCATGCAAACATAGGCAGATGTAATTCTGAGTAATTATGTTCGTGCCCATGTAATTTTCTTTTTTTCTTTAATATGGAGAGGTCGACCTTAATGTAGAAGTGGTAGAACACTGGAACAGGTTGCCCAGGGAGGTGGTTGAGGCCCCATCCCTGGAGACATTCAAGGTCAGGCTTGACAAGGCTCTGAGTAACCTGCTCTAGTTGAAGATAGCCCTTCTCTCATCAAGGGGGTTGGACTAGATGACCTCTAGAGGTCCCTTCCAACCCAGACATTTCTATGATTCTGTGACTCTATGAATGTATGGATAGTATGTATATTTTTGCAATTCTGTTAATATCAGACTGTTAAATGGAAACAGAGTAAACAGTGCCAATATGATCAGTTCAAAACTAGTATCTTGGTGATCCTGCCCTGGCAGGGGGATTGGAGTAGTGAATCTTTCGAAGTCCCTTCCAATCCCTAATATTATGTGATTCTGTGAAAACATCCCAAAGTAACCATGTACTAATATCAAGAGGTTTGATAAAAACTAGAGCAGGATCTGAAAGTTAAGAAGTATTGTTTGTGATTTCTAAACCCCTAAATTCACTCATTTCATGTTTGGTTTTTTGTTTTGGTATGGGTTTTTTTTCCTTTACTTCAGCTGTGAGTTTTAGGACCCTATTTGCTACTCTGGCTCAATGATGAGATAGAGGAACTTTGGTAAGGTTTGTTATACAAATCAGAGGATTGTTCCACTATGGATAAATATAGCTTTTTCCCACCTTGGAAAATTCCAAGAGGAACTCAGTAATTTCTTTTATTATAATTATTTTTATTTTTCTTTCAGTAAGTTTCATTTACAGAGAGAAGAAAAACTTTTTCTCACTCAAAAAATGTGGTACATCTCTGAGGCCTGCAGTGTTAGAATGGTACTTGATGCAAGGAGCACAAATGTTTAAATTGCCCTGTAGTGGTGTCAAATAGCTTGATATTGTATTTGTTTTTATTTGTTTGTTTTAAAATACTTGAAGACATGTAATCAACAACATTCCTCTCTAAAGGTTTTAAGAATATAGTTTGGGAAATGTTATTATAGAGAAGAAATTTTATTATATGAATGACTTTTCACAAAATCTGTGGTTCAAAGTTTATGCTTTTCTTTGGTGACTATTATGTTGTGGAAGTTTTTTCAAACTTACAAGGTCTTCCACTTTTAGTGCCAATTACATTAGTTAATATTTGGCAGTGTTAGTTAAATGCCTTTTTTGTGTCAGATACTGCTATTAAACTCTTATGACATTATACTAGCTTCCATTACTCAGTAGCCAAGTATCTTGAAAGGAGGTAGATTTCAAGAACTTCTATGGGAAAATAGCATATTACTGTAGTAACTTGTCTGTCCTTTTGTAGAGCAGCATAGCTATCATGTGAGTTGATCTCAAAGGCAAATACTTGGAAACCCACACATACGTATATAAATTTTGTCCTTTGGTGAGACATATTCCCTCCCTGTATTGGCACCAAAATCTCCTCTCCAATAAAGCAGAGGAATGAAAGAAACTGGCCTGCCTATGGGGAAGAAATTGTGGGGCATTCATCAGGATGCCGGTTAGACGTGTGTGTTGATTGTTGGACGCGGTGATCTTAGAGGTCTTTTCCAACCACGACAATTCTGTGATTCTGTGGTTGGATCTTCAGGGATTGGCAGTCAGGAAAGCTTCTGCATCTACATATACAAGACTTCTCCCATTTCTGAGGGAAACATTTATCCAAAATAGAGCAAGCTTATCCCCTCCTTTCTCATTTTTACCTCAAGTGAGTACAATATGTTCATAAAGATTAAAGGGAATGTCTCATTCTGCCATTAGGTATTTTAGATTGTTCATTGCAGAAGCATAGAATGAATGTTTTTAATGCTCATTTAGCTTTCAAAATTGCATCACTATCTAGGCAATGAAAAATAATGGTCTCCATTAACAGTCAACAATGCACAAAGAAAAGTTAATTTCTACAAAATGACTGTCATTTAACTTTGCCAAATTGAACTTATACCTGTTTCTTGGATGAATAGTTCCACTACTGGAAAGCATGTCTGGTGATTTTATACCACATCATCCATTTTACATTCTTGGTTGTACTTAGAAATAATTTTCCAAAGTTAAAATTATAGATATCTAAACCTCTTATAAACTGACATGATAGACACTGCACATCAATAGGGTAAGACATTGAAATATTACCCTAGTTAAACTACTTAGAATTTGTATTCAACAACAGATCTTAAAGGAGTTTGAAGTATTTATGCTTATACTGTTTATTATTTTATTTGGCAAGATGTTAGAGAGAGTTTACTGAATATATGTGTTTGTTCTTTGAATGTACTTGAAGCATGCATTTAGGAATTTTTTTTAGAACTTGGAAATAAGGAGGTAAGTCACTCTGCAGAAATTTGTCCATTTTTCTTTCTTATAGGCATTTGTTAGAATATTTTCTTCTGTTCATAATTTTGTTAATCTTTAAATTATCTAACAGCGTATTTGTTCATGAGTTTTTTAATGTGTGATCTGAGGGAGTGTCTGTCTAGTGAGTCACACATATGCTTTCTGTTTCTTTTTTCCTATGGATATAATTTCTATTGATAGCACCGAATTTTTTAGGATCCAGATTTTTACCTGTAACTCAGCATTCTCTATGATCACATTAATCTGCACAGTCCCTGGTTTTAGCAATGTTTAAAGTTTCTCCTAGCTATAGCTGGGCATGGAATGGAATTGTTCAACCTGAAATTTTTTTTTTAATTTTTTTTTTTTTTTATGTTACCTCCCAACTCAAAGACAGTTATCACAGTCTTTCTGACAAGCTACAAATTGCTAAATTGCCAAAACACCATTATGATTATTCACAGCATTTAAACCTCTTGGTGGTACAAAACATTAGGACTCTGTTTATATTGCCATCTTAATCTTTCATGTTGAAATAGTTTCATTTCATAGAAGTAAATAGGTAGGCCTTTTTTCATTCAAATCAAGTCTATAGTATATTGAAGTTTGGACTAAAGGAGAAAATTATTCTATAGTTGGTGGCTAGAGTTTTCTCAGGAATGTAAGAAAATCATGGTCAAGTTACTGTTCCAGTGAGGTTTCTTTGCTCTCAGTTTAATCATTCAGGCTCAGGCTGAATTTAATCTGTGACAGAAAGAATTGAAAATGAAGGAAGGCAGCTTAATGCAAAAATTCCATAAACATAACATAAATATAGTAGGTCATTGTTAAAAAGCCCAAGCAATTATGTATTAAAACATACATGCAGGTTTTGTTTAAGGGCTTCCATTCCCCTCTTCTCCAATCTTACATATAATTTCCAATCGTATATATTTCTGTTGAATAATATCATTTGCATATTTCTGTTAATATGATTAAATTACTTGTTTCACTTAACTGATTTTACTTCTTATATTGCTTAGGTTAAATTCTTATCAGTTCCATTTTTATTGTTTATGTGAATGTTGGTATAATTCTGGGGAAAAATCCTCCTTCCATGTCCAATTAATTTCTTGCTTCAAGCAGTGCAACCAGTATGACGTCTCAGCACATGCACTGAAAGTCTCATTTACTGAATGATGACATTGAGCACCTTTTGAAAATGCTTCATTACCATTCAAATGTGCCTTTGAAATAAATATAGTGTAACTGTAGGACTCACATGTTTAAATCATTAAGATTTAATTAATAGCCACAATTCACATCAAGACACGTTTACATTATGCTGTCCATTATTGTGCTTGTGCACAAAAAGTTACTGCTTTGAAATATTAGCAAATAACTCAGCATCCTTACACTGACCCTTAACTTTGTTCCTCTTCTGTTCAGTTTAGAAATTTTGTTATGAATGTTTGCCACCAGAGCACAGTTAGTTTGGTTTCCAATAAAGCACCATTTAGATGTTTTGCGATTAGGGACAGAAACCCCATTCAGTACATGAGAAATACTCTATAAAGTCAATAACCCTGTAAAAACTGCACAGAACAGTGAGGGGAAAATGGGGAAAATAACTAAAGGCGGGGGGGAAGCAATTTTATTTCCCGTACCCTGTAAAATACTGTTTGTTGGGTAATAAAACTATAATCAGGATATGGTGGGGAAAAGGATAATATAAAATGGCCCTTATTGATTGTTCTGATTGTTCTGTTCTCCAAGGAATTATTTGTACTAGGAAAACCACTTTGACTGTGAATTATAAATTAGAAGTGATCAAATACTAGTGGAAGGCAAGAATTTTTTTTTTTTTTTTTCTGTATATATCCTAGATCTGACTGTGGAGATAATAACAGTTATCCCAAATATGGCATGGCAGTTTAAGCAAAACTGGACTTGGGTATAGAATACTTGATGCTGAATGATTTTTCAAGACTAAAAGTTGAGGTAATTTTCAATCAGAATTTGCAGAAATTTTCAGTAATTTAATAGCTTCTTTGGCATGTAAATTCAGTCATTTTGTGTTAGTGCTTTCAGGTACAGGAAATCAGTTGAAGCAATTGTATCATTATCATCTCATTTGGTTTTGTTTTGTCTGTTCCAAAAACAATAGTACTGTGCAAAACAAAAATTACATTTCTGCTTCTTACTTCCATATTTCACATTCATGATATTCTATTTAAAAAGAATTCACTGTGATTTTTTATGTAATAACATGCACAAATAGGCTGAAGTAAGCTCTTCCTTTCTGTTTTATATCACAGATGTAGTTGTGTTTTCTGGAATATTGCAGAATATAGAATCAAATTTTAATTTATAGAGCTTCTACTTACTGGCAGTATTTCCAGGAAATAAGGGATAGTTAGGCAAAGCAGTAAGTACAGTTTCAGTTTTGTGGACCCCAATTCTGATTATACATTTCATAAACATACTATGATGAACAGAACAAGAAGTTAAAGAACTAGCAACAGCTATAAACACCAAATTTATATTGGAATAACTGTATCAGAAAATAGGTTGCAGTTAGGATGTAGTGCCTGTATTGGGTCTGACTGAGCTGGAGTTAATTTTCCCTGTAGCAGCCCTCCCTGTGCTGTGCTTTGCATGGAGAGCTGGAAAGGTGCTGCTAACACACCCGTGTTGTGACTGCTGCTGGGCAGGGCTCGCACAGCACCAAGGCTGGTTTTCGGCATTCCCCCTGCAGTGGGACGGGGTGGGCAAGATCTTGGGAGGGGACACAACCAAGACAGCTAATCCAAACTGACCAAAGGGATATTCCATACCATATGACATCAGCTGAAATATAAAAGCTAGAAAAAGGGGGTGGGGGGAGTGTCAGCTTTTCATCTAGAGCAACTGCTACGTGTTTGGAGCCCTGCTTCCTGAAAAGGGCCAGAGATCAGCTGGGAAGTAGAGATTAAATCTTTTATTTTGCTTCTGAGTGTGGCTTTGCTTTGCTTCTTTGTTAAACTGCCTTTGTCTTAGCTCACGAGTTTCATCTTATTTTCTTCCCCCTGGTCCAGCACAGAGGAGGTGGGAGGAAGTGATAGAGCGACTCAGTGGGTACCTGGTGTCCAGCCAAGGTCAAACCACAGTGCCAAAGAGACAGCAGAGTCATATCAAGTGTATATGTTAGGGGTAATCCAGTATTCCTAACATGTGGTTTATGCTCACTATACAATATATATGCAATGTCTGAGAAGGCAACACAAGAAACCCTAATTAAGTATCTTTATCTTTCTCTGTCAATTGCACTCAAAATTAATGGAGATGTAAGGCACCCAAATTCAGACAAGGGAGACACTAATGTTAAAGCATTTGACTTAGTTGACTAGTTGACTGTTGGTTTTCATTCTTTTCTTAGATGCTTGGTTCTTTTTGATTCTTCCTCCCACAGGTCTGATAAACATGAAAAGCCTCTTGTTTGGGGTGAGTGGGAGGAAAGAAGCAGGGGATGCTGGAGATGGGATGACAAGAATTGGATAACAAGAGCTGAGCAAAAGGTCCACATGCCATAGTGACTCATGTGATTGCGTTATAACAGCTCATAATAACCAAGCTCTGTCATTCTTTATAGGCCAGATTTTCTAGTTAGATGTTTTTTAAAGCATCTCTTTATTGTGCAGTTGTTTTATTGAAATGACCATAATAACTCTGAGATATTTCTCCTGAGTTATTAAAGTTAATTTAGAATTCAACAATGTGAACAAGTAAATCAAACTCAGTCTAATTAGTATTACTTACTACTTATATTGGATAGTATCTTTATGTCCCACGGAGGTCCTGAGTTTTCATTGTGCCATGCATGATGTAAACAGTCTAAATAAAGCATGTGTACATTATCCTGACAATTAGATTTCACAGTGCTCCAGGATGACTTTTTACAATCCCTTAAGCAAATCTTAATCCACTTTATCTCCTCCATGGAGAACATTCAAGACGAATTAGACACGCCTCCAGAAAACAAAGACCTATTTATGAATTCCTGTGAGGAAGGTTAGAATCATGGCTTGAACATGAAACTGAGACCCAAGAGACCTGTGGTTAAAACTGTTCTGTTTCAGATATTCTGTATGACGGTGTTCAAGCCTGTCTTGAAGGCATTTACAATGCACACATTGCAGCACCTGTTTATCAGGTGTTGGATTCAGGGAGAAGGAAGAGTGGGCTGCTCTGTGGGAGAAACCAGGAGACAGCGGGGCATGCACAGTGGCCTCGCTGGCAAAGTTGAGGTCCCACAGCACTCAAACAAGAAGAGCAGAGTAGGTCTGTGATGGTAGCAAAGCCCAGCCAATATTTCCTATCACCAAAGTCCGTAGTGAAGAGGCATAGCTGATGTCAATCCAGGAAATCAAGTCACAGGGTCAGGGTAAGGATCTGGTCCAGCAGTCTCCAGGCGAGCCTGTAGCAAAAAGGCAGGTCCAGGGTCACTTGATCCTGACACCAAATCTGCAGGCCAGAGTTCAGACAACCAAAACACACAGCCACGCACGGTCATAGCTGATTCAGTTGAAGTGCTGCTCCTGAGTAAAGGGACACAGACCCCTACTTCTCACAGACCCTTTCACAGTACTTTGATATAAGTTGCAAAGTTGATTTTGAGCATCAGAAGCTAGAGCTGTAGAGGTGTGTGTGTGTGTGAAGGGGGTGCACTGCCTTATGACAGCTTGATCTCCAGGTTGAATACAAAACTCAGAGTGGAAGATAGCCAGCAGAGAAATAATTTGAGGCTGACCAGGAAATGCCAAGCTTACAACTGCATCATTTCTGTCTTCTAAGTTAGCAGACTCAAGAATTTAGTAAAGCACTAATCTGAGACATCCCTTAGTTATCTGTGATGAATTAAGCAGACCTGCCTTTCTTCTGAACCCTGATATATTGTGCCTGTTGTCAAACAAATATTCAAATACGGTTTGGGTCCTCCTTTCCTTTTAGATAGCCCAGGTTTTGATGGTGATAACCTTGAATCCTAATTTCTCATCTAAAGTGAGGAAGGTATGATTTATAATTCCTTTAGACGAGGATCCCCTCTCCAGAGGAGGACCTGATTGCACACAAATCTTAATTCCATGCTCAAAATATTCGCTCAGTAGTCTAACAGGCAGTGTTAGTCCAGCAATGCTTTCTCTTGGCCAGATTTCCTAAACAGAAAGCAACTGCAGATGCATTTAATGAGAGGACCAGTCTAGGCAGTAAACTTAGCTACAGGCTTAAGCTTTTTCAGGATCTTACCTGCTGCTCTAATTTCTCAATCTTATTGGAGCCAAAGTATAAAGAAAGAACCCAAATGCCCCAATTGTAACATTTCTTGGAATATGAATAAATTTGTACATGCCTCGTGCTGCAGTAAAAAGAAAGGCCACCTGAAAACATTTGATCCATATCTACTGTTTTGCAGGATATTGCTTTTAATCAGACTCTGCTTTTTAGGATTCACTAGCCACTTCCATACTGTTGATGCTCTGAGATTCTGTGTCAGAAGAATTTATAGTTCTCTCAGTTTTAATTTGTTCATGGTTGTATCTGAGATTTTTTCAAGGTCGCATTTTATATGACTAAAAAAGACATTCAATAATAGAATGTAATAGAAATCTGGTTTTAGTTTGCTACAAAAAGCTGTGATTAGAAACATATGATTCACATGCTTTATTTTTCTACCTCTGTGTGTGGCTTTTATACATCAAATGTTCTATTTACATGTCTGAGAATTCACTTTCAATCACTTCAATATCCTCCATAACTTAGTTCACATCTCTCTAGATTTCTGAATTATAGGATTTAGTTGTCATTCCCCTAGAGATAAGACAATGGCCATCTTTCCTTTGCTTTAATTTACTATTTCTGAGAAGCAATTAATCTACCTCTTCTCATCATTGCCCCAAGCAATGTAATGTTAAGAGAACATTTTTATCAATTCCCTGCTAATGACTTTCATGTCTGTTTGCCCCCTTGCTGATCTCTTGTCATCTGTCAAGTCCTCTTTCTATCTTTTTAATAGTTCTTATTGTATATCTAATTATCAGATTTGATAAATAAATGCATAATAGATCTCTCAGCTTTTCTTTTCTAACTTTATTTCAAGACAACTTCATCATAATTCCCATCTTTTGAGCTCACTACCTTAACATTAATTTCAGCCTCAGTCTCTTTTTCTCTTATTATCATCTAGAATCACCATCACAGACACTTTTTCCAGTCACCTTAGTGATCAAAAAATGCCTGGTTTCTTCACCTGCTCTGCAGTCAATCTAAAATATTGTGGCAGGTGGCCTTGCCCCCTCAGCATTACCATGGTTTTCACATTTATGTCTGTAACATTAAAACTCATGCACTTAAATGACAACTCATTCTATCTTATGCATCAGTCTCCATCTTCTGTCTTGCTTTATGCTGAGTCTTTCTTTTCCTTTATGAAAAGGAGAGTTGCTAAGGGAGACCTTAGTCTTAGTAGCTTGAATGCACAGTAATACTAAGAGGAATGGAAAAGTCAAGCTCTTTCAGAAACAGAGCATCTTAGACGTGGCTCTGTGTCTCTTTGGCTGTTCATGTCTTCATCTTCTTCAGTATAACTCCCTAAAGGTGGAGTTGTCTTCCAGTTAATGAAGTACAGCTTCCTATCATGTTTTGCTTAAAGCATTTTTCTGAATAAGCACATATTTCAGGAAGCATTCTATTTATCATATGAACACATTTTCTTCTGACTGCTCATAAATTACTTTTCATTTTCCATTTTCACTAGTTCAGTTGGGTTTTCTTCAAACTTGTGAATGACATTTGCATATTTAAAAGTGATTTTGTTCTTTACATTCCACATCGGCTATCTGTAAATAGCCATATTTCTCTTAGAGTATGCATTGATAGTAAGTAAATAGTAACAATGATTAAAAAATATAAAAACACTTATTATTTTTTTTCCCCCAGGGGGACATGCAGAAGCATCATCTGGAATATGGACAAATTCTATAATGCTATAGTGCTATAGCCATATCTATACACTAATTCTCAAGAAGTAAACTTCGCTTGTTTTGCTTTTTCTGTTGAATAAACTTTTTATTGTCTATAAGCATAAGTCTTAATGCTCAAATTACTATTTGAGCTTTTAATTTTTATTTTTCTGATTTTGTTCCCATACTTGGAACAAGAATAGTTTAGAAAAAA
>JANIJG010012282.1:12967-28274 GCA_024611175.1 Megaceryle torquata
GTTAATTTTACTTATTCTATAAAAAAAAAAAAAAAAAAATCTTTTCATTTAGGGTCAACAGAATAATTCTGAAATATATGAATTTGATTCTAATTGGGTCTTCTTAACAGAGATGTTTGCAGAAATACTCAGTATTCTGGGTTTTAATACAAAAAAAAGCTTTATTTTTTCTTCATTCTGAACATCTGTGGCAGTGGCAGTTCTATTCATAACTATTTTACCCAGAAATAAATTTAGTAGTAGCTGTCCCAGAAGAACAGCCTGAAAAATCAAAATCTGTTGTGCGATGAACTCAAGTTTACTAAATGAATAATACAGAGTACGCTGTCAATGGACATGTCAAAATAGGACAGGAAAAGTCTGTATCATGCTGCTAATATGTATAGCCATTCTCTGATGTCTGTGACTGAAATACAATCAAATTCAGAGTCTACTTTCTTACTCTGACCATGAGGGTTAAGCAGAAGTTGACATCTTATGCTTGTCCCATAGATGCATGTATCTGTTTTTCCAATTCAGCCAAGGCACTGCTTTTTAAAAGATTTCTGCCTTTTAAAACAATTAATTTCCATTCTTCTGTTTCTTAGCTTATTGTAACTAAGGGATCAGCAAAGTTACTGTGTGCACAACAAACCCTTGTTATCCTGTATGAGAAAGGATAATTAGAACTAGTGTTGTATCCTCTTTTTTAAATACATGAATGCTACAGAATTCAGACTGAGATTTTAAGCATCTTTTCTAAAAGCTTTGGTTCAGTCTTTGATAAGCATAGGGATCAAGTGTTTAATTTGTCTTGCCTTGTAATTTTAAAACTTGAAGCTCTGCTGTGAGAACGGAAGTTGTGTTTAGTCCATGAGCAAACATCCAGTCATTTCTCTATCATGCCTTTCAGTCAATCTGATTTCCTGTTCTAGAGTGATTAATATTATTCGAGGGTCTGATTCTGAAATGTTACCAGTTTTTGTTGAACATGTGAGGGTAATGGGTGGATAGTAAAGAAAAAGGGATGATGATTCATGCCACTTATTTGGTTGCTCTATCTTTTATTATTCAGCAATTCAGATCAGTTAGAGAGCTACTGGAAGATGCACTAGGCAGCTTGAATCTCTTTCAGGATTATATGGATCATAGCAGTATTTCATCTTTTCTATGCTAGGCCGTAATCTACACAGGCTAGCATACAAGAACTACACAGTTTTTATTTCACTCGCAATTTTCTTGATGAATTAATTAACTACTTTTGTGATTCTCCAAATAAACTAGGTATCATTCACTTATTACTCTGTGGAAAATTATCCATTTCTATGAGCTTGACGTTAATCATCAGTTCCAAAGATATTTTATTTTACTTAGTAAGAACAGTTAGTAGTTGTCAATTCTGAAATGTTCAGTAGAGCAATATTAAACAGGTTATCTGCAACTGCAGCATGAAAATGAAATAAAGACAAGAGCAGATGTATCTGTAAAGGATTTTAAATTGAATCCATTAGGGGTCAAAGCAATCACTAGATTGATTAGACTAGACTACATAAATAGATTTTTCTGAATCAATAGTTATTATGGAATCATCAAATATGTATGTGTTCTTTTGTGTAATTGAACTGCTGTCTTGTAATTTCTACCAATGGGTGTCAAAAGAATGCTCAGAGAATTCCAAAAAGAAGGACTTTTTCTCCTGTGTGCCAGCTTTGAGCTAGATGAGGTTTTCATGTAAATTTGACCTGAAAGAAACAGAAGTATAATGGTGCTGGGTTTTTTTAAGAAATAGCGATTATATTCTACCTCCCTCATTCTACAGATGTTCAAGTCAAATACCATTGATGAGATTTCCTTTTTCTAATTTTTTAACCCTTCAGAATCTCATAAATATCATAATTGAAAGTATATAGGAGCCACCACGAGAGGCTGTCCAGAGAATAAAAGAATGCAACATATTCTACACCTTAAATTGTTTCTCTACATGTAAATTTTCTGTCTCTAATTTTTTCCTTTTTCATGTCTTGTTCATACCAAAGAACAAAAACCAAAGAAGTCTTCCAAATTAATGTAAGGTCTGTTTTCTGTTGTTGTTTTTATTTGTTTGTTTATTTTGTTTAGCTTTTTTTTTTTGTTTGATATTTTTTAATTATTATTTATTTGGGTTTTGGTTTTGGTTTTGGTTTTTTTTTATTAGCTGTGTCTACTTCAAGGTATGTGCAAATTTTAAGACTGACCTGAGGAGTGATCAGGCTGATTGTCACTATAATATCTTCAACATAAATAATCCAACACAATGTATTGATTTAGTCAGATTAGAACAGAAGAATGTATTAGAGCAATAACTTGAATATGGTTTTATCTGAGACAATAAAATATGGTGTATATGGTAAGTTTTATACTTTAAAGTTCCTTGATTTAAAATGACAAATGCACACTTTCTTCAATTTCTGCTGCAATAATTTTCATTTTAGTTTTACTTCCATTTTTCTAATCTTTTCCACTTTAAAATCTCATTAATATTCTCATTGACTTTCTTTTCCAGTATTATGCAACTTCTGTGTGTGTATAAAAAAGCAAAAATAGTTTTGCCACAGTACCTGTAAATGTCCTCATTTGGTAGTGTTCTGTGTCCCAAATTCAGGGCATAATGACTTGGTATGGTAATTATTTAACTTTTTTTTTTTTTTTCTCCAAAAAAGTCCAAAAAATTGGGTTTTTTCCAAGTGAGAATACAAATTGCTTATGTGGCAATTGCAGAACTGAATCATTTGGGTTCGGGTATTTAGAGCATTGTTTTCTAACACAAACATCATATAAAAAGAATGCAATAAACTACAATGAGAATGGCATGTCATTCTGTCTTATTATCTATGTATAAGAAACTGACATTTGTGTTACTGACATGTGATTGACCCAGCACCTGAATTATACACAGTCCTCTCTAAAAAGCCTGTTGATTTTCATGCTCACGATAAAAACTTGGTTTATGCTGCAGAAAAAAACTGAGACGGAGAGCAGCAAAGCTTCATTTCACAATGGAAATGCACTTGATCATGCTCCGAGGTCTCACTGAAATTAGTATAGACTAATATTTAATAAGAATATTAGGGTGAGTTTTTTTAATTAAAATAGAGTTAGCAGTGGCACTGAAGAGGTGGAAAATATGTCCTGGTTATGTTGATGGACTGAGCTAGTTCCTTCAGTCAGATTCCATTAAATTATCTTACGCTTTCAAAATTCAATGTCACATTGGAAATTAGTAGGCACATCCTCTTGGAATTATTCAACAAAGTGACTAAAGAAAGACCTAATAAACTCTGGATCTGTAAGATTTAGATTTTGAAGGACATGGAGCAAGCATTTTGGAAAATCTGTTTCCATTAAGTGTGCTGTGTAGTCTCTCTATGTAGAGATCAAACATCTCCAAGATGTTAAGACTGCATCTTCTGTGAAATTCAGTAAAGACACTTTTGTCTGATTGTGAGTAGAATAAAAACTTCCTGACTCATGAATGGCACTATATAAAAATCATAGAATAATTTAGGTTGGGAAAGACCTTTAAGATCATTGAGTCCAACCATAAACCTAACGCTGCTCAAAAAATAAATATATTTACATTTATTGCATATAAGCCAAATATTATTGTTTAGGTTTTATGTTATTCATTGCCTAAATATTAAAAAATATTTTCAAATCTTTTGTTCTAAGTAGTGCTTAAGTGCCATGATGAATAGCCCTATTTAAAACAGAGAGACAGACAGAGTCTAGAGACGTGCTTTCCTAGACCCTTACCATATATCCAGTCTTAAAGTGGTTTTCTGTTTTGCAGAGCAAATTCCATTGAGCAACATTGATTTCCTATTTTAATAAAGAGGACTGTCATCCCAAAGGTGGATGAAATATTAAGGCTCTACCAGCTAATTAGTTAGATAGATAGGTAGATACACAGATAAACACTGTGCAAATAAAACCCCCAATATTCTCATATAAAGGCTGTATTTACTTTTGAAATCTAAATAACTGTAGGTTTAATTTAATTTATGTGTAAGGTAACTTAAATTTATTTTCAGATTTTAAGAACTATGGAAAAATATCCATTTTTACAATCTTACTATATTCTGTATAACCACTGATTGCATGTGAAAACACGCAATACAATTTATGCCCTAGTAATTCTAAAATACCTGAACTCTCCTCTCTCCACATACCACCTGAAAATTCACAAGGAAGATCATCCCTTTAGGGATGGGAATGTATTTGCCAATTTCAGCCAGGAGTGGATTGTAACTAGAATTGTAAAGCACTGATGATAGTTTTATAATGGAAAGCCTGAAATAGCCTCAAGTATCACCTCACTAATGTAATTCTTTAATACATATCCAGTCTAATTTGAAACCAAGAGTCAGTTATCAAGGAATAAGTTTGTAGAGTTAATATTGTTAGCCTCTTAATTTTCCTCTTCTCTTGGATTTGAATTACAATTTCCTTTCAAATGAAATCCACCGGTGAGACACCTAATGGTTTTCTACTTTAATTTTGCTGTTCTGATTACTTTACATCTGTCTCCCATTGTCTTTATATTTAACCCTCTTGCAGAGTCCTTGCAGTGAAATTGTTATGCAGATCAAAGTATAGTCCTTATGTTCAAACTCTCCAACTACATTAGCCTATTCATAAATTGATTAGGAAGAGCACTGAGCAGGAAATGGCTATCAGTATGGCTTACATGAAGAATGGAGCTAGTGCTCCAAATGTGTTGTTGGTTATCTCTCTGAGTGTATGTAAACACTTGCTGCCCTGTCAGTTCCTTAGAAGTAGTTTGAGTCTTACTAAACACTGACCATGTTGCCATGGAGTCATACTTAGATTTCACAGCAAGGCTGAAACTGATTTTGAGTTACAAAGCAGAGAAAAAGAGAATGAGTAAATGAAAATCCAAACTGCTTATTATTAGATTTAATACCTATTTCTCCTGTCTTTTTGTATCTGTTACAGTTATAACAGTGATGTTTGTGGGGTTGGGGTTTTTCTAAATGGAAAAAATATAATTAAGAATTTAGGAGATTATTCTTTCAAGGAAAAGAAACCAAGTGCTATACAGCATTATTCTCATTTGTGTGGAAACAATGAAGTCTTCTAATATCTGAATCTCCTTAATGGGTCTATCTTGAAATTGTGCCTGTATAGGGAATAAAATCTCTGTTATTGCTTCATTAGCCTGCATCTAGCTGTTGTTTCCCAAAGCAATTTGCAGCATCCTTTTCCTTTCATTGTCACATTTGATCATTTTAGAATTTGCTCTGAAGACACAACGATGTCCTTACGTGTGAATTTCAGGGTAATAAACCAGTACATTCAATAATTCCTATTAATCAGATTCTGTCTGACAAATGATACGATCAATGCCACAGAATTAATCCATAGCAGAACTGCATAACAAACAGAAGATTACTCTTCCTGTGCCAGTTAACATTGTATAAATTTCGGCTTTATTTGAAATATATTATTAAACATTTTTGTTATTGCTGTACTGCTACTATGATACGATGCTTTAAAGTATGAAACACAATTTTATTTGATTTTGTGATTTCTCTTACTAGTGGCTAGCATTCAGAAGCTTCCTGCTGCATCTGTTTTAACCGACATCAATTTCCCTATGAAAGGAAGAAAAGGAATGGTTGATTGGGCACGAAACTCAGAAGACAGGGTTGTAATTCCAAAAAATATCTTCACCCCTATGTCAACAGGTAAAGAAGCATGTCAGCATGTTAATTTTATTAGCTTTAACAAGGGAACTCAGGATCTTGTCTCATAGGAACACTGTATGATATAAATGTGGTCATTTTATTCATCTTCAAAAGAAATCCAGTACCCACAGTTTACCCCAGAGGGAAATGATGGGTCTTAATTTCAGACTCTTGAACAAAGTGCTATAGAACTCCCAGACATTATTTTCTGCATGAAAGAGCCAATGCTTAGTTATTGTGCACAGAACTGTACCTGTGGTGGTAGGAGATGACATGAAGTACAGCTCCGCACCCTCTGAAGCTGCTTCACTCCAACAGACCTGGCTGTTTCAACAGGTTACCTAACTTTTAACAAAGGATGTTCAGCAGGCAAATCACCCTGGTTTCAGATACAGTTTACAAATACTGTTGCAGTGCAGATCTCTGACAATAATTTACTTGCTAGGCATTAAACTTTAAAGACTGTCTTTAGAGATTCTTTATAATAATGGTAAATGAAGTAGCATGGATAGCAGTACACACTGATGGATTTTTGGAAAATGTGATCTTTTGATAGATGCTTAACAGTGCTACGTCTTTGTGACAGACTTCCAGGATATAATTCAAAATTATGATGGTTTATTTAAAACAAAATTTCAGCTACAATGATAGATGATATGCACAGGTTTTTATGGTGGTGAAGGCTTAGGAAAGAGAGTTTAGAAATCTTTTTTTTCTTACTTTCTCTTTTCAGAACTAGATGAATCAACTGTATTTGTACTTGGAGCAGTGCTATACAAAAATTTAGAACTCATTTTGCCCACTTTGAGGTAAGAAAGTACATAAATATAACATGAATTAAACTATTTCTATTTTGGAATCATAACTGCACTATATGTCAGAATAAAAGCAGATAACCAAGACTGTTAGCATATTGATATTGCTGTGGGTTTTTTCCCTGTTATTTAAAATATATACATAACTATTTGTCTTTCCTTCATGCTTAGTCATTTGTATGATGGAAATAGCCTTTTTATGAAATGGGCTTAATTTCTTTTTTATGTTATTTATATTAAGCTTAATTACAGAAATGTTTGATTAGAGGTATACACACTGATATACATTAATGCTCAAGCTGCTTCTACTTGTGTTTTAAACTACCGTTTGTCCAGATGGTAACTGATGTACTAAGGTTGTCTGCTCTGCTTATACAAAAGGCTCTAGTAGTAGTTTTCCAAGTACTTTTTCAGTGACAGTTGTATTCAGAAGGTGCAGCAGAGGATTCCTTTTAGAAACAAGACATTTATGTGCCTCAACAGCTGTGGTATGTCAGTTATGAGGGCCTGACACATACATAAATAAATAAGAGCACCTCTCATTTCACTTTTTCCTTTCTGTACTTGATAACAATTCGGAAATAAATATTTCACCCCCCTTTTCTCAAATTACTGTTTAAGATCATTTCATGGTCCATTAATACTATCTTTTTTTCACATGGTCCTGTGCACAGGATAATGCCCTCATATGGTAAAAGAAATGGGTGCACATTGTGTCATAATAGCTGGTAAATAATTCAGAATAATTAAAAAGGATATTAACTAGGAAGCAACCAGATCACTTTTCCTTACTCTTTTTAATCAAAACTTCAGGATTTGAAGCAAAGGATATAAAAAAACCTGAGCTTTGTCAAAATCAATTTGAAAAGAAAAATTACTCATTCCTAAGAAAAAAAAAACCACAACAGTTTCCAGTAAAGTTGCAATAAGCTATGCAATGAGTAGCTACAATGCTGGGAACAGAAATGCCTCTGAGATAGAGTGCAGTTTGAGCAGTGATGCCCTTGAAGGACACCCGGAAGCCTGGGAGGTGCTGGGAAGACTCGTCTATACTTAAGTCATGGTATAAATGACAGCTCATACACTTCTGAAATGTCACTAAGCACTTTCCATTTGTTGTGCCAGTTCCTAAAATCAGACAGAAAGGAAGAGATGTTTGTGGGAGATATTTTTTCTTCTCCCATATTCAAAGAAACAGAGCCAAATAGCTATTGTAGTCAATCCTTTTTGGCGGACCTAAGAGGCAGTCTCCAGTCCTAGAAAAGCATCAAGGTAGCCATGTACCCTACAGACCTTTATATTTTAATCCACAGTCTATGATAATGCCTTTTCAGCTCTCACAGGTCAATAGTTTTAATTTAGAGAAAACAAGTGAGAACCTGGAAAGCTTTGTATTTGCTTATATGATCAGCTTTTCAGGGCTTTTATTCCATCCATTAAAAAAGTGAGACTTCTAAGGCTTACTAGATTTTTGATAGAATCAATAGCAACCCAAATAGCAGGAATAGGGACAGAATAGGGACATAACAGTACAGCAATTTAAGTACTATGGACTATGTGAAAGTGTATGTAGGTTTCCAAATTTTTTGCTTTTATCTGTTCTTCTTTCAGCTGGTTACTGATTTACACAGCAAATTTGACCTTTTCTCTGCACAATTTGGTTCACAGAGAGGTTTGTGAGCTTCTAAAGCAAAATGGTCTAATAATCTATGTATATCTATTCATAAATGAAGTCTTTAGAAATTCATATACGATGAAATCCTACTTTGCCTCTGAATATGTTCAGTAGTATTTGAATTCAATTTTCATATGCCCCAAAAAAAGGAAACGAGCACTATTTTTTTTCTCTTATGTATGTGAATAAGGAATAAAAGTCATTATTAATCTGTGATATAAAAGTATAACACATATTCCGAGTCATCTCTAGCCTCTTCTTTGTTCAGAGTATAGAGCTTTGGTACTCCCCTGCACTTCTTTAATATTTATAATGAAGTTATACTGAAACTTTTACACCTTACATTTCTGACCTCATCAGGAGGTGTATAGTGCTGGATTTCTTTGCCCATAGCATTCATATTCAAAATTTGTTCTCATGACCTTAAAATAGTACTTAAAAAATGGCACAATTTCAAACTGTTTTCATAGAATTATAGAATCATTGAACAATTTGTGTTCAAAGGAACCTTCAAGATCATCTGGTCCATGCCCCTGCTATGGGTAAGGACATCTTTCACTAGATCAGGTTGCTCAGAGCCCCATCCAACCTGGCCTTGAACACTTCCAGTGTTGAGACATCCACAGCTTTGCTGGGCGCCCTGTTCCAGTGTGTTACCACCCTCACAGTGAAGAATTCCTTCATTACATCTAATCTAAATCTACCCTCTTTCAGTTTAAAGCCACTACCCCTTGTCCTGTCACTCCATGACCTTATAAAAGTCCCTCTCCAGCTTTCTTGTAGGCCCCTTTTAGGTACTGGAAGACTGAAATAAGGTCTGCCCAGAGCCTTCTCTTCTCTAGACCCAAGTCTCTCAGCCTTTCTTCTCCAGTCCCAACTATCTCAGCCTGTCTTCATAGGAGAGGTGTTCCAGCCATCTGATCATCTTTGTAGCCCTCCTCTGGATATACTCTAACAGGCCCATGCCTTTCTTGTACTGGGGATCCCACAGCTGTGTGCAATACTCCAAATAGGAGTATTTGAGCAGAGCAGAGAGGGAGAATCACCTCCCTCAAATTGCTGGCCTAACTTCTTTTAATGTAGCCCAGGATCCGGTTGCTTTCTGCACTGCAGGCACATATTGCCAGTTCATGTCCAATTTTTCATCCATCAGTTTCCTCAAGTCCTTCTTCACAGGACTGCTCTCAAATTCCTTCATTCCCCAGCCTATATTGATAATAGTGATGGCTTCAACCCAGGTGCAGGACCTTGCATTTTCCCTTGTCAAACCTCATGAGATTCACACAGGCCTACTCAAGCCTGTCAAGGTTCCTGTGGATGGCATCCCATCTCTCTAGTGTGCATTCAAACCATTTTAAGGTTCATTTAGATGAAATTCTGAATTGGAAATAAACCTGCTACTATAGTTAGTGCTGAAGTTGTTGAGCTATTATACTCTTCAAAGAAATTAGAGCTGCAATGCAGGTTTTAAAGGAATCTTTATTATGGGGTGGGTTATCATTTGACATTTGTTCAGGTAAATGAGTGAAGCTGTTTGTATATCCTACTGCATTTGGAAAAAGGTTTATTTTTGTTTGCTTGCATTTTGTAATGAAAAACTATAATTTTACATTCATTTATATTAATTACTATTTGTGCTAATCTTCTTTGACTGTAATAAACATTATTGTGATAACCATATTAGTGCTGAATATAATATAATGATGCATGGCAATAGCATTGTGTATGGAGCAAACACTGTAAAATGTGAAGGAAGGTAACATCTAGTTTTTATATGATGCTTAGAAGTGTGTTATCCATGCACGTTGCATGAAATAAATAATAATAATAAAAAAACCCCAACCCCAAACTGTTCTGGATAAGAGTCTCATGTGATGCTGTTCTAAATAAAATTACAGTAGAGAAAATATGTTTAAGGTGAGAATAAACATAACAGTAAACCAAGGTAAAATAAGTAAAATGGGCTAGTGTTTCAATTAAAGGCCACTTCATTTACACCTTAACAACATGATTAAAGAGATGATTTCTACTGGCTACAGTTAAATATCTAGAAAGCTTTACTACTTCCTGTGTGATTTCAGTCCCTGGCTTTAGAGGACATAGGGTGGGAGTGCAGTAAATATTTGATTGTAGTTTCCAGAAGAACAAAGGTGACATGCATTCCAATATATTCATTTGTATCAGCACTAAAGGGTATGCGAGCTTCTGCATCATCACAAGGAACTTCTTTGTTTAAAGTAAACAAATAAATATATCTCAGTACATCTTCAGGGAAAATCTTTCAAACCACCTAACCACAGAATCCCCATCTGGTACATCACAGGTGTTCTGTGAGTAGAATGAGGATTTCGTTATCTGGGACAGCCTATGCAATGTATTTCACAAGGTCCAAAATTAGCTGATTTTCACTATATTGACTTGATTTTTCATAGTTTTACTTCATAGAGTCTGTTAAAAGTAAGTCTTGCAAACACTGTGTGAGATGAGAACTTTTCAATTACAGTATAATAGAATAATTTGGACAGTGTGCTTAATACTAGTAGTACACGTATATTATTCAAATAACTTTTCCCAGGTCTTTTTAAACAAAAGGTTAGGGAATAGAAAAGTACTTTATTCTTCGTTATAAAAAGTAAATAAACTTCATCTGATTCTATTTCCTAATATACTTTGCTTCATTGAACTGTTTTTTGTAATGTCATGTGGATTTATTTCAATCCTATATTGAAATATTGAATATTTTGAACACTGTAAACTGAATATTATTTCCATAGCTCTTGCATCCCTGAGCACATTTATGTTATTGATTCTCAGTAAAATACTCATCTAAGAGATATATAATTCCTCTCCTGGGCACCCTGAAGGAATAAACTGCCATACTGTATGTGTACATACCATTTTCACTTCTCCTTTAACAAATAAGAACAAATAAAGAATCAATGATTTTGCTGTAGCATTTTTTTTTTCCTGTCACCTGAACAACTACTGTACTTTTCTTCTATAATTTCCTGCATTGAAACATTCGCTTTCCCCATTTGAAATACTATTTCTAACCCCCTCCTTTGTGTGCTGTACAGCCAAAATGGCCCACAAGTTTCCTTAGGTCAGCTTTGCTAGGCTGAGGATGAAGTAAGTATCTGAGATGGGTTTTTACTGCATGGCATTACTGCTAAAGCATCCGTAATTTTTCTGCAGTGTATACAACATTTATACATTGAACTTTAACATCTTTCATTCTGTCTTAAGATAGCAACATGCTTTATTCATAAGCAGTTTTTTCTTGAGCACCATAAAGTCATTCTGAAAGGAAAAGAAAACCTGAATATCATATAACATAGAATCAATATGTGTACCCCTAAAGAAAAGAATACCCTCAAAATGTATGTCCAGCTAGAGAAAGCACTCAGTAAAATAACTCTGTTTTGTTATTAATATTGTTATTAATTCAGATCATAAAGAAACACTAGGACAGCAGCTCTGGAAGCTCTTCTTGAGCCTTTACTCAATCAAACTTTCTCATCTTCAATCTTAAGAATTTGTTCAACCATAGTTCCCAAGGAATTTAATATTTATTTTTCTTGAGTATTGATTTCAAAATTTGACCCTGATATGTTTTTTTCTGGACAGTGAGTAGAGAACCATCCTGTAAAAGTTCATTTATCATTCAAGTTCAATTTTAGATGTTTTTAATGATGGAGAAAGAAGTAAAGGTGAAGTTACTCTCAATAGATATGTCATTCCCAGTATGAGGGACTGAAATACGCATGTTCCAGCTCCCAGGAGTTTTTGTAAAATCTGATTATTAAAATTCCTGAATAAGTTCTCAACACTAAACTGTTGTTTAAAAAATTATGTTCCAGAAAGATATCAAAGGCACTGCACCAGTGGTTTTCAGGGAAATTCCCGTGGCTACAATTCTTTGAGCTTTAATTCAGTGGCATCTTAACGTGTTGTGTGAATTTGGAATAAACTTCCCAGATTGAATTATTTCAGGGACTATCTAAACAGTTAAATATGAGATATGCAACTAGGCATTCAGCCCAGACAGGACAGCAATGAGTGATACAGATTTCATTTCACAGTGATATAGCCAGTTACATTTATTTTCTGGTGAAACAGTCTGCTAGAGGCTCTTGAGAATGTAAGTGGATTGGTAGGGTTTTAATGAGACTGAGGTAAAATTGATGTATTGAGGTTACAATCTAGGCACCTTAAGTGCTCTTTTGGATCTCACCATGGAATGATCAGCACTATACCAAAATTAGACGCAGCAAGCAAACTTTTCTTAGTCACAAAGACCGACTGTGATCAAATACCGAACTATCAGTATTTACATTAGTTCATGTGAATTTCCAAAATTTATAATATTTTAATAGCTGGTACGCTCTATTTCCACCTGTTATGATCTGTTAGATAAATCAGTTTTGTAGTCATTTTGATCTGTATTCATTTTGGTTTTTTTTAAATTATGCCTTAAGTACTTGGGAACATTTATAGATATTCAGCTACTGTATGTACAGTAAGGTACTGTTATTATTCCCCCTCTGCAGAACTCCATGAAAATTTGCTGAACATTAAATGTTAGTCTGATAGACAGACATGTTTTCAACAATGTGTGAGACTTTAAAGTACAACCAAAGGAAAGAAATAGCAATTAAATAAAATAAAAAGCCACTTACATTGTATTTCCATTGCATGATTTGGCTGACTAAAATTAAACTAGAATTCATGCCTTGCCTCAGAAGAATAATTTCATTCCTTGTGCTGAGTAAAGTACCCACTGAGTTAAGTTTCTATTACTGTAGCCATGGCAATTCCTGTTTCAATAATCCATCAAAATGGAATCTTCTCCTAAATACCATTTCCCTAGAAGAAAAAAAAAAATTAAAAAACAACCACAACAAAAGAGTATTTATACCATCTATTATAATTACATCTAAACTGCCTTGTTTCTTCTTTGATAACATCTACATGTGAATATGCCTTTTAAGGTTATAAGGTTTTATATTTGTACATGTGTGATCAGTAGAAGGTCTTGAAAGCAGGATTACACAAAAAGGAAGCTGCATAATGATCAGTCAGGCTGATAACTGATGGTTGTTCTAAGCCTGACAGAGTCATAAGAAGCAAGGATCTCAGACATGCACATCATGTCAACATATCTTTATGCCTGTAGTAGCATAACCTTGGCAATACTGGATGTGTGCTAGAAAGGTAGCTACAAAACACAGTGATCCACATTTTACATGAAAAGAGAGATCAGTGAAGGATTAGAGAAAATAACATAAAATTATTATTTTGAGCAACCTGGTACAATAACATAAGACCAAATCTTGTCTCCCATATGTGAGAAAAAATTGTTTGGATTTGGTGGGATTGCAGTCACAGCACAACTATGGTTTATATTTTAAAAAGTATTTACATATGACATTACCCACTCATATACCAAATGCAATGATGTTTCAAAAATTGGAAATCTCCCATTGCACTCATCCATCTTCACAGTTTTACAATTAGCAGTCAGAAAAATGTCCAGCATAGCATTTCAGAAGAAAAATTACTCTCTCATAAAACATAGCTAGTGGGTCTATGTTGAGAGAAGGGAATGATCTGTGTTCAGATATTAACAAAATGTTTGTGTCATCAATACACACTTCTAATTAGTAAATCATAATTTAAGGAATGGCACTTCTGCCAGCATCAATGTTCTTCAGTCTTTAATGTGTCTGGTATGGTTGGTAATGAGTGAATGTTTTCACAGCTTCAAAGAAAATATATTTTCTCACTCAATATTTTTCAACTAGAGCGATGGAAAATGAGATACTTGTTTAAATTTAATATTAGGAGCCTGATTTAGACTCATACTAAGTTTAATCTGTCATTTTTACATGGTTTGTTTTATTTTTTTTCCCCCAGGAATTTTACAGTTGTTAATTCAAAAATCATTGTTGTTACTATACGACCCGAGCCTAAAACTACGGATTCTTTCCTGGAGATAGAACTGGCTCATCTGTCTAATGTAAGTACAGCAATAGCTGATAGGGTCTTCCAAGTGTATTTATCAGATCATATGAGAGAAAGAAGTGGGGTGGTTTTAAATATGAGGTAATAAAATCCAGTTTAACTGCTAAAACTTAAACCCAGGAACAGTCTAACATACTTTGAAGGGAATATGTACATGTTTCAGGCATGTATATATGCAAAACCAAATTAATTGTTGTTCTGTGAATTTTGAGGGTTTCATTTCAACAGTAATTTCCACTGAAAACTCTCTATTAACTACTTTGATGGATACAATTGAAAATGTAGTATTGTGCTGAATGATAAACCTTTTGGTCCCTGCATAGGTCATAGAGCTATATGATTTTTCAGGACTTCCCTTCTTTTCTTTTATTATTTTAGAGTCAAAAAGCAGTTTTTACCTAACCTGCTGTAGCAGACTTTTAAAAAAATTCAGTGGTTCTAATTTAGCTTAAAATTCTTATAAATGTTTGAGATGTTTTTGTGCAATTATTTTTAATTCTGTACTTTTCAACTTCAATCTCATGTTAAAAATATTTTTTAAAAAAGGATTTCTATGTCTAACTATATGAAAAATACTAACAGATTTTCTTTCTGCTGTCCGAAATCTCCTGGCAGCCACAGGGAGAGTAAAATATATATTTTGCAGGAATTTTTTGTCATGTACAGTGTTGGAGAAATAATGTTAAATAACAAGCATGGGAGTAATTTATATGAAGGTATAGCATATAAATTCTGTTTCTGTTACTAAGATAATTTACTTTAAATAAAGTCATGAAGAGATGATTAGAAGAGACATAGTTACTAGAGCTTTCATAAATTATATTGCAAAAGACTGTAAACCTGTGCTTTTTGTTTTAAACAGTTTCCCCAGTGGTCATGTATGTACTGGTCATATACAGCTGGAGGAGAAATTTCTCTAAAAATGTAATAGAGTATTTCACAGAATCACAGAATGTTAGGGGTTGGAAGGGACCTCAGAAGATGATCTAGCCCAACCCCCCTGCCAGAGCAGGATCACCTAGATTAGGTCACACAAGAACGCGTCCAGGTGGGTTTTGAATGTCTCC
>JANIJG010012282.1:28374-48871 GCA_024611175.1 Megaceryle torquata
TGTCTCCAGAGAAGGAGACTCCACAGCCTCCCTGGGCAGCCTGTTCCAGTGCTGTCACCCTTACCATGAAAAAGTGTCTCCTTATGTTTACATGGAACTTCCTATGTTTCAGCTTACACCCATTGCCCCTTGTCCTATCATGGGATGTCACTGAAAAGACCCTGGCTCCATCCTCCTGACACTCACCCTTTCCATATTTATAAGCATTAATGAGGTCACCCCTCAGTCTCCTCCAAGCTAAAAAGACACAGTTCCCTCAGCCTTTCCTCATGAAGTAGACCACAATTTATTCCTATATATCAGGAAAAAGCCCACAACCCATCTTTGAAATAAAATACTTCTATTGATCTTACTAAGATCATTATTAGGAAGAGTTTCTGGTATTTCTCAATGCTAGACTTTAACATTATTTTAACAATGATTGTGGGGCTACTTTCATGAGTTATAGAAAAGGAATGTTGGAGTACAATTTATGTATTTTGACTTTGGAATTACTACTTGAAAAAGTGTGGGGTATCAGGTAGGGAAAGAAAAAAAAAAAGATTGTAATTACTGTTGTCACTCTAGAAAAAAAAGTAAAAATTAAGGAGATATTAATACTGCTAAGCAACATGTCAGCTTTGAAAATACTTATAAGCCAAACACAAGCCATTAAAAGCAGCACAACTCAAGCAGGGCTAGACTAACAGAAGACTGAACCACTGTCCCCAGAGACTGAAATTCTAGAAAAATCTTAGAAAGGGATTTATTTATTTTATTCTTAAAATCCATCTCTTTGAGTAATTTACAGAGCAAGTTTTTGTCAAGTTTCAAAATCTTGGAAATTAAATGAAACTTCATTGTTACAAAAGGTCAGATTAGAGACACTGATTGTCACTCTGCTTTGTCAAACTTTTAGTAAAGGAATATTAATGAGTATTGTATTAGCTCAGATTTTGACAAGGCAAAAAGACAATAACCTTGCCAGTAGATATCAGAGACAATTTTTCGCCACCCTTTAGCTCAGTTTTTGTCATATAATTTAATCCAGAGACGCATCAAGTGCTTGAAACAAATTTCCACTCCTTAAATTGGACTTATATAATATATGTATAAAGGATATACCTAGGTAAAAGTGTTGGTTCAACAGATTTTTCTAGTCAAGCTGGGAATAGAAATGAGCTTCAAAATTTAAAAATCTTTACATGTTTGTTGATTTTTCTGTCCGAGGCTTAGCCTCCATAATGGCATTATATTTTAATGAACTAAGGCTATAGATGCATAGAAATATTATTTTATATGTTTGAATGCTTCTCACCTTCAGACTTAATCTAATTCTAATCTTTTTCACTATAATTTTCTCAGATGAAAACATGCATTTATTTAATTATAATATGTTATTATAGAAAAAGCTTTGTATATCACATACAGAAAAACAAAACTAGTATTGATATATCATTAAAGTTTAAACATTATTTTCTAATGGCTCACAGATTAATTATGATGTAAATTAAATAGATTAATTATTAAACAGAATATAAAATACAGACATTCTCTTCCTTCTGACTTTTTAAAAAATGCTTATTCTTGTTATTTTTGTTATTTTCAATCTTTTTTTTCTTGAAATACTGTTCATTATTCAGAACAGTTTGTTTCCAAATTGGTTTAATGACTAAATTTTAAGCAACCTCTAGAGCATGCCTACTAATATATAGTATACCCACACATTTGTTCTTTTACCTTCCCATCGATTATGAAAAAAGATGGGCAAATGTGATAATTTAAAAAGAGTTAATGTGTTTAATCCAAATAAGCCTTAAAAATGTTAATTTATTCAAAAAATATCATCATTGATTAATTTTATATCAAAATTATCCAGTTTATTAATATAACCAGAGGAAATTTTTTTTTGGAGGAAATGTAAATTGTGGTTTGGATATAGCATGGTATTTGGGTTTGCAGATAAATTAATATATAATAGGCAGTTGACCACGGTGAGAATGTGGGTTGCAATGCATTATTGAGTGAAGAAGGCATTTGGTCTTACGCACTGCGAACACTTTGATGAGTGTAATTGCATTTTTCCAGTAGTTTGGTTAAAGAGACACCAGAGTAATCTTTTAAAAAATGCATAATTCAAACAAAATCCTATTTGCTCCAGAGAGACTATGAACTCTCACCTTCTGACAGCACAGACATTCACTCCAGGGACACTGAAGTAAGGAGCCAGCAGGAGCATCAGACATCAAGCTTTCAGTGAAACTGAAAACCCTGGCTATAAAACTCATCTAGCACTGTGCTGCATAGCTGTCAAAGTTGCCAATCTCATCTTGAAAGTTCAGTTTTATATGCCAAGCAGAGATATATATGCATACACACTCACACACACGTCTATTTACAGAGTTATCCAAGTCCTGTACCGTAGCTTATAAATCAATACTGCAACAGCCGTAAACATTAATGGACACAGTAGCTGCTTCATTAGCTGCAGCTAAGTAATTAACTGGCAAGAGCTGTGATGAAAGATTGCTGCCCTCACAGACAGTGATGGCTGTTGGAAGTAACTCAGTGACAGCAATGTGAGGAGACCTTGCTAGGAGGCCAGACCCAGCAAGACTGTGAAAAAGAGAGGAAAAAGTTAAGGGCAAAGAAGAAAATAGGAAAACAAGTTCCTTGTGGTCCTTGCAGTCCTTGAAGGGTGTTTGATGAGGTTATCAAGAGGAAGAAATTCAGAAAGACTGCTGTACCCTTGTGAGCTGCCATGCCTGACAGAGCAAAACCTCACACAAGGCCTTCTTAACAAATAGGAGTAATATTTGTCCCAGTCTCCACATTTCTGCTTAACTTCTCATTAGTGACTGCAATGGCCAAACATACTCTTTTTTTGTTTGTTTGTTTCATTTTGATACATTTCAAAGACAGTGAAGCGTGTGATCTGAAAGCAGCAGTTTTATTGTATTTCAGCTTTCTGAAAAGGCTTTTATTTCACAGTTTTGTAGATTTCTTTATAATGGACATTTTTTCTGAAAGTGTTTTCATATTCTTTCTACTTGCTCTGTGGGAATAGTGAGCATAAATTGTACAATATCTGCTCCTAGGAAAGATAGCTCTCAGATCTCAAATATGGAATATCTTATTGCAATTCAGCTGTAGTAGTGCTTTTCTAATATGCTTATAGCTATACCAGATTGCAAGGAGAATTTCTTCACCCAGCCTTAGGATACAAATTAATACTTTATATATGATTATATTATAAAAAGGGTTAATTCCACACCATCATTCTATTGATCATTCTATTGTTCTTAATTCTTATCCTTCTCTATCCCCTTACATCAGTGTATCTGAAAGGTTTTGGCTCATGATTCAGGACCTGGTCTCTGAATCTCAATGGAGCTGTTACCAGTGCTGTGTCCCTCTTTCTCTTCCTCTTCTTTATAAATACTTCAGGGAATGGAACATCCTTTATTTTTGTTGGTACAGTACTACGTTAATATAAAGCACCATAAGTATATGTTGGTTTTAAATATTTATACTCTACTCATAAAATTCAATGCAATCAGCAAAATACTGAAATAGAAGATGAAAATTACCCTAAATGCCTCTCTCACAGGCATCTTCAGAAGGACCTTTTTTACCTTTGACAAAGAGGTGGATGGAAGAATTTAAATATTTAATATATATTTACTTCACAGCTTATTATATTTTTTCTATAAATAACTTTTCAGAATGAAAAGCACCAACACTTATCATGAGAGAACTACACTAATGTTAACATAAGAAAATAGTGTATTTCACTTCTAAATTCTCCAAATCACTTGTGGTTTTGTTAATTTTTTTTTTTTCATTCTGTATTTTATATCTGATTTGTTTATGTAGTTCCAATGTTTATGGTGAACAAGAATATAGTTTTGCAGTTTTTAGGTAGTTAAGTATGCATAAATCAGTCTGAATTTTGATAAAGGAAGATTTACAAGATTACAAGATTAGGGACAAAACTTGAATTTTAATCTTGTCTCATCTCTTCCTAGGCAGGAAAATAAGCATGAGTAATAATAAAGATGTTTCAATTTGCCAAAATGTTACCCACAGTTTAATGATGTGTAATAAACCTAGATTCCTGTTCTGTTCTAAAGCAAATCAGAAAACTGACTTTGAAGAGCTTGGAGCTGGGATTGGAAAGATCAACAGAAAAAAATATTTTGAGCTAAAGTGTCTGCTGATTTAGGACCTACTTGACAAAAGGACTTAGGTATTGAATGTGGGATCATCTGAAATCCCAGTCTCTAGACATTTTGCCCAATGTATGCTTAAGATTTCTGAAGGCATTACTGGGTTTGACATCCAGGTTCCCAAGGGGCCTAAAGTTCTGCCTCTAAACACACCCAGAAATGTTCAGGCAAGTTAAGTCTCTTATCAGATTAACTCTTAATATTTCAAATCTACTAGGATATACCAAATAGACAACTTTATGCTTACCTTATCTAAGAGAGAGTATATAGCAAATACTCTGCTTTGAGGTTAAAGTGCTTTTTAAATATTCTGTAAGAGGTAACCTTAAGCTTTTGCAGTTTCAGTGGCATCACTTCATCAGAGTATAAGCACGATCTTGTACGATGAGGCCCAAATAAATACGTATTTTTGTATGACAGTAACTAATAGATTTCTTTGTTTTCTTCTTAGGGCACATTGAATCCCTACTGTGTGCTGTGGGATGATTCAAGAACGTAAGTGACAGATGTTTGCTATTACTATTGTTCAAATATTACAAAGTACCTAACAATATTTAAATAGCTGGTTAGTAAATGGGTTGGTACAAGGGCAAGGAAATGAACCTTTCACACAGTGAAAGTATGGGATTCTCCAATCACTTGGCTTCCTTTCTGCAGCTGTTTAAATTGAAATAATACAATAACTCACTGAGATTACTCACATAGTATTTTTAATCTGCTTTTTCAAGATTAAAATGAGGATGTCTAAAAATTGTAGTTCCTTGATGGTAGTTGCTGGGCAACAAGTGAGTGGGTAAATGATCAGACAGAAAACTAAAGTGGGCTCATGTTTCTGTTACTGCAGGGAGAAATATCATTTTCAAGTGTGATAGTCGCAGGAATCTTCATTTTAGTTGGTGCAAATTTCCATTTTAGTTTAGTGAAATAATAGCTATACATTAAATAGTGAAAGCTTGCTAGCAGCCTTCTACTACTTTTTTTCTCTGTGTGTCTCTTCTGTAGCAAACCAGAAAAATCAAATGACACTGTAAAGATGTAAAGCAGTAAAATCAGTGTTAGAAATTGCATGACTGTGATTTTGTGAGTGCTTTCATCCTTGAGCCTGGGTTTACATCAGTACACTGATTACTGAGAAGCAACATTACAGTATAGAAATGAGAAACTTTGTACATGATACTAGAAATCATTCAAAATACAAGTGGTATCGTGATCTATGGCTGTAGGAAAGAATCATAATGCAGTTATTTGCTAACAAAATCAAAATACTCCATTTATATAAAAAATGTGAAATAAAGTACATGAAAGACTTGATATTATGTATCATTATGGGCACAGAGAATGCAAAACATTTAGAGCATGTTCTTTGTTTCCTCTTCACAATGCTTTGCTTACACAATAATAGTACAGTGCTTTATGTACCATTTTTTCATGCATTACTATAAGTACTGTGTATTTAGAGCACATGGTCTGATTTCTTTACTTCAGTCCAAAATATGAAAAGCATATTTGCATGGAATTATACTACCAAAAAAAAAAAAAAAAGCATGCTGTGAACTTAGTAATGTGATTAGAAGATTTCATGCAGGTATTCAGGATACATGTGTGAAACAATCACATAAACGTATTTCATGCTTGCATGCATTTCTCTTAGTATCATTTATAGATAAGTTTAGTGCTGCATATGAGTACTGGTTTCAGTATGCTTCAGAATATATATGGAAAAGTGAACCTTTGAAACAACTAAAATTTATACAGAGCTTACATAAGTAGTCTGAGGTTTTGAGGGAGAAACGTGAGCTTTTGTTTTCTGAAGGGTATCTTTTCTAGTCATATTATTTAATAGTAGCTATTCAAAGTGTTAAATTATTTGAAGATTGAGGGTATTCCTGGAGATTTATCAGTTTTGAAAAGTGACATGAGCCGTCAAATACTCACAATAAGATATGACCTATCAGTAAGTTCTGCATGGACAACATTATCATTTGTTTTGCATATGTGTATGTGTGTTATTTTATGAGAATCTTACATTGTCTCTTACATGACTGTGTAACAGCAAAGAAAAAATTCTACTTTTTACCTCCATCCCTTAGGAAGAGTTCTGTAAAGTTAGCTGTGGAAGAACTAGTTAATTAATAATTTTATTTTTATAATGATGTTTCTTTTTGTTTTAGAGCAGTTTATTTGTATTTACCGAGGAACAGTTCAGAATTTGTATTCTGACACCATGAGTTTTAAATCATCATGAGAACTCTATAATGCTGGATCAGTTACTACTATTTATAATGCCTAATAAATAATTATGTAGAGGTCTATACAGTTGGTTAGGTGTCCAGGATTATGATGGTTTCTTGGTGGCTTGTTTTCCTTTTATTTTTTCCACTTTTTTCCTAAGACTCAGGAATTAGCCACTCTCAGCAGCAGGCAACTGAATTTGATGGATTAATAGCCTCATCCACATAGCAAATCCTACTGACCTGTGCTGTACTTGTGTCCTTCCAAACTGGGTATTTTTTGCGTAAGCAGGATTTGGCAAGCACTTTGGAATAAACCCAACAAAAAGTAGTCTGCTTTTAGATGAAGGTACTTAATTAATCAGTAGTCTATGCTGAGACAGGTGTTTTAAATTAAGTGCTTTTCAGATGAAAACTGTTTGCTTTTATCATCGGCATGCAGCCAGCAGTAACCTCTAATGGGTTTTGCCACCTTTTTAGACACTTCTCCCACATCTTAATCTGCGTGCATTGCAAGTTCACATTTGGTGAATGAAACTTCCTCCACTGATCTTTTTAGTTTAATACTTCTCCAACAGCAAGGGAAGCTTTGTCTACCTGGGTTTTGGGCATACTTCCTAGGAAATTGATCAGTGATTACAGTCCCTGTCATCCATTCTTGAAGCAAGTTCTGGATCTGTGGGCTGTTTAATCACACTGTATCATCAAACTTACCCTACTACTATTGCTACTTATGACAATTTGGTCAGCTTAACTCTGGCTGAAGCAGTTTTAGTCCATTCTTTCTATGCGATTTGATTATTCTTCCCTGTGATAATATTTTATAAGGTTTCCCATTTGTCAAGCTGGCAGGCTTGAGCCCTTTCCAAAGGCAGCTAGTCAAATGTGTGTATAATATTGAGACAATACAACTAAAGAATAAAATATTATGTCATGTATTATAAAGGGCAAGCTCAAATCCCATAATTCAGCATTTTATTTCAGTTGATTCTCCCAAAATATAGAGCATATCTGTCTGTGTTGATTGAAACCAAGCTGTTTATGAGTTCTGATGTTTCCTTTGATATTTCCAGCTTCCCTACATGAGGCTGGTAGCATCAATGGTATGTAAGTGGTGATTTCTCTCTCCCCTTAGAAATCTGAGTGATATCTTTGTCCATTCATTTCAGAATATATATCTGAATATTGCCTTTGGTAAAGTCTTAGGGTACAGAATGCTTCTCCTTTCAGTGCATGGGAAAATGTGTGGAATATCTGTAATTGATAAACATCAACATGAGGAGAAAGAATTTACTTCCTTAAACCACACAAACACAAACAAAAACTCAATAAATAGTTGTATCTTTTCTGTTTGCATAGTTGGGCATGATTAGATTATCACTGGAACCATTTGTGATACATGAATCCCAGTGAATTTCCCACCGCACAGTAGTGATTTTAAAGATTTTAAGATTAAATGAAACTTCTGAAAGTTCTTCTTCTGTCCTCCTACTTTTCCGGGAAAAAAAAAGAAGAAAGAAGAGAGAGACAACAGAGATAGTCTCAACCAGCAAGTAATCCAGTGGTGAGAGCATTTACTTGGGTACCTCAGGGACTGTCCCTTCAATTTTTTTTCTTTACAGAAGTTACTTAAGAATCTTGAAACACACTTTTCATCCTCACAGAAGCAGCCTATCCTCTGGATCCTCTGGAGTGTGTTACTCACAACATGTCAGGCTGAAACTCTGCCATCTTATTTAGGAAAATATTCATGGTCCGCATAAGCATGAGGGGGTCAAAGAATCCTAATATGCATGCATACATTCCATTTCCATTTTAAAAATGCCATTTACTATGGTGATTTTGTAGGCTGAGTAATTCTATTGAACTGTGATGTTTTCTGTGATAGGGGCCATAGCAGACAGTCTGTATGGAGCTCTAGGATCCATGAAAGGTTGGCCTGACAAATTTAATCACTTGTCTTAGTGGACACAGCCCCTGGACCCTTGAATGAGGGTGCAGAATTCAAAACACATTAAGAGTCTGCAAGCTAAGTGCTACAGTACTGAGCATTGTGAGTACCACCCTAACATGCAACCCTTGGCTAACACTATCACAATGAGGCCATGGCAAATGGCGTAGACACAGTGGGTCACTGGAAGAAGGTGACAACTCGCATGGGAGTTTCAATAGTCATCAACTAATTAGCAAAACATTGTGGCTGGTGTTCATTCATTTCAAAATGCATTGTACGTAATGTGGCCACACGTGTTCACTATAGGACAGTGTCAGTTGTTGCTGCTGTGCTCCACAGATGTACATAGTGCAACATGACATCTCACAGCACTGGGTAAGGAAAAGGCTTTAGTATTCTGGGATTCCTTTCTGCCTGTTGCTGCAGAAGGATGTTGTAACAGTATGACAGTGTTTTAATTGTCCATATCTGTGTTCATAGCAGTTCTTCCCTGCTGCATATACTGTTGGCAGAAGTGCAATACAATTAACTGAAGTTTTTAATATTTCAAAGATTTTGACCTGGTTTAGTTTTAGTTCAGGGCAAGTGATAGGTCTGCTTTTTTTTTTTTTTTTTTTTTTTTTTCAGTTGCCATACAAATTTACATTGACAGTCACTTAGGTTTTCTACCCTGAAGCTGTGTGAAACTGTGAATATGTATATATGAGAAATTGTATATATTTATGTAACTTCGGGATTCCACTCCAGAAATTTTTTATCATCCCCCATTAAAAAGAGGGTTAAAAAAAGTTTATAATTACCTTTTTTTAATCATCATCTAGAGTTTTTTAAATTCTTTTTTCTCCTGTTGTCCCTGGATACAATTGTGGAGAAATAGTCCGTAAAGGAGTTTGTTCAATGCAAATAAAGAAGAGTCTACCAGTTAATTCTTATTTTCTCACAAACTTGCCTATGGGGCAGGATGCGACTCAGCTTTAGGATATAAGCTTGTATGTATACCAGCAAAACAACAATTTGCATTTTGTTGCCTTGTGATAAAATTGACAGGGAACATTGATTTGCTTTGTCTCTCTCCTCTCCATTTTGTTTTACAAAACCACCATGATGGACCATTAGTCTTTGTTTAGTGTAGCCTTGCAAGCTTTTGAAATCATGGGCAAGAATGACTGAATCACAGAATTGCCTAGATTGGAAAAGACCTTTAAGATCATTGAGTCGAATCATTAACCTTACACTGACAAGTCCTTGATTAAACCATATTGGAAAGCACTATGTTCACATGACTGTTAAATACCTCCAGGGATGGGGACTCCAACACTGCCCTGGACAGGTTGTTCCAATACCTGATAACCTTTTCTGTAAATAAATTTTTCCTAATATCTCATCTAAACTTCCCTTAGCGCAACTTGAGGCCAATTCCTCTAGTTCTATCACTTCTTACTGGGTTGATCAGACCAACTTCCACCTCTATACAACTTCCATTCAGGTAGTTATAGAGAGCAGTAAGGTCTCCCCTAAGCCTCCTTTTCTCCAAGCTAAACAACCCCAATTCTCTCAGCCACTTCTCATAAGCCATGTGTTCTAGACCCTTCACCAGCTTCATTGCCCTTCTTTGGACATGCTCTAGTTCTTTGATGTCCTTCTTGTAATGTGAGGCCCAAAACTGAGCACAGTACTCGATATACAGCCTCACCGATACTGAGTACAGGGGTAAAATCAATTCCCTGGTCCTGCCCTGATGGGCCACACACACGAGTGCGGAGGCATCTTGCTGATGTTACTGCTTTACCACTTTCCACCATTTTTGTAAGATCACAGAGAACAGAAAAGGTTCCTGAGGACTGAAGGAAAGCCAGTGTCGCTCCAGTCTTCAAAAAGGGCAAGAAGGAAGATCCTGGTAATTACAGACCAGTCAGCCTCACCTCCATCCCTGGAAAAGTGATGGAGCAACTCATTCTGGAGATCATCTCTAAGCATGTGGAAGAAAGGAAGATTATCGAGACTAGCCATCATGGATTTACTAAAGGGAAGTCATGTTTGACTAATCTGATAGCCATCTATGATGGTGTGACTGAATGGGTAGATGCAAGGAGAACAGTGGATGTTGTCTACCTTGACTTCAGCAAGGCTTTTGATACCTTCTCCCATAATATCCTCATGGCTAAGCACAAGAAGTATGGATTAGAAGAGGGGATGGTGAGATGGGTTAAGAGGTCACTAAACAGAGTTCAGAGGGTTGTGATCAGTGGTGCAGAGTCCAGTTGGAGACTTGTAGCTAGCAGTGTTCCCTAGGTGTACTTCTGTGTCCAGTCTTATTCAGCATCTTCATCAGTGACCTGGATGGAGGGATATAGTGCCTTCTCAGCAAATTTTCTGATGATACAAAACTGGGAGGAGTGGCTGATAACACCAGAAGGCTGTGCTGCCATCCAGCAAGACCTGGACAGACTGAAGATCTGGACAAAGGGAAACCTCATGAAATTCAATAAGGGCAAGCGTAGAGTCCTACACCTGGGGAGGAATAATACCATGTACCAGTACAGGTTAGGGGTAGGCCTGCTGGAAAGCAACTCCATGGAGGACCATGGAGTCCTGGTGGATAATAAGCTATCCATGGAAGAACAATGTGCTCTTGTGGCCAGGAAGGCAAATGGTATCCTGGGGTGCATAAAGAAGAGTGCATCCAGCAGGTCAAGGGAGGTTTGTCTCCCCCTTTACTCCCCCATTGAGACCATATCTGGATTATTGTGTCCAGTTCTGGTCTCCCCACTTCAAGAGAGACAATGAAATACTAGAGAGAGTCCAATGGAGAGCCACAAAGATGATGAAGGGACTGGAACATCTCTCTTATGAGAAAAGGTTGAGAGTCCTGGAGCAGTTTAGTCTGCAGAAGAGAAGACTGAGAGGGGATCTTATTAATGTTTATAAATATCTGAAGGGTGGGTGTCAAGTAGAAGGGTCCAGTCTCTTTTCAGTGGTGCCCTGCAATAGTATGAGAGGTAATAGTCACAAACTGGAACACGGGAAGTTCTACCTCAACATGAGGAAAAACTTTTTTACTGGGAGGGTGACAGAGCACTGGAACAGGATGCCCAAAGAAGTTGTGGACTTTCCTGCTCTAGAGGCTTTCAAAACTCACCTGGATCTGTTCCTGTGTGGCTTGCCCTGGGAGATCATGCCCTGTCAGGGAGGCTGGACTTAATGATCTCCAGAGGTCCCTTCCAACCCCTACCATTCTATGATTCTGTAATACTGGCTACACTATTCCTGATACAGACCAGGATGCTCTTGGCCTTCTTGACAACACTAATGGCTCTGTTCACAAAGAGCAGGTACTGCAGGGCACCTTCCCTTTCAGGTTCACTCACCAGCTGTGTAAGGAAGTTATCTTTGACACACCCTAAGAACCTCCAGGACTAGTCCCTCTCTGCTCTTTTCCAGCAGATACCTGGGAAGTTGAAGCTCCCTACAAGTACAAGGGCAAGCGTGAGACTTCTCCCAGCTGCTTGTAGGTTTCATCTGCCTCTATGTCCTGATTGGGTGGTCTATAACAAACTCCTACTGTGATACCAGCCTTGTTGGCCTTCTCTCTGATTCTGAGCCATAGACACTCAACCATATTGTCACTACAATTAAGTTCTAAACATTTGTAACAGTCCCTAATATACAGGGCCACCCCACCACCCCTCCTTCCTTGTCTATCCCTTCTGAAGAGTTTGTAGCCATTGATTGTGACACTCCAGTCATGTGAGATTCCCCACCACATTTCTGTGATAGCTACTGTATTATAGCTTTCCTGATGCACCATGGTTGAGTGCATTTGCATAGGTGAACTTCATCTGGGCTAATGTTCCTGACACCTTTTTGTGGGTGGAAGCCCTAATTCCTACCTGACTTTTCTCAGCTGTTTTCATATCCTCTTCCCCTCAATCTAGTTCAAAGGTCTTTCAATGAGCCCTGCTAATCATTGCCTCAGGATCTTTTTCCCCTCTCTGAGACAGGTGGATCCTATCTGTTGCCATCAGGCCTGGTGTTGTCTATATCAACCTGTGATTGGAGAACCCAAAGACCCTTTATAACTCATGTCAAAATGTCTCAAGATAATCATCAAATAATTATAATACCCTAAATCAGAATTTGCTTCTGGAATAATGAATAGTAGACTCTCATTACTTTATATTACTTTACAGTCATGTTATTTTTGTCACCAGGAAGATATGGAGGAAATAGATTTCTCTGTAAGTAGAATAAAAATTGAGTGAGAGTAATTCATGTTAGTTTGGCAATATATTCCAGCTGAAGCTTTACTTCTTCCACCAGTCAGACATGTTGGTCCAGATTTTCAATCAGACTTTGTTTCTTTCATTATTTTTCAAGGCAGAAAATTTTCTTTCCATGTTACCTTCTATGGTCATGTTTGTGAATGTAATGAAACAATTAAGATTAGCAAACTTATTCAAAAGATAAATGCCTCATGGAGTACCTAGTTCTATGAAGAACTTTTCATGATAGAACTTGTGTAATAGCACACTACATAATCTCCTGTTGTGTTCTGTAGTCTTGCATAAAGAATTTAAAGACTCCACAGAATCATATTCATATTCATTAGAACTGTATGGAATGAAAAACCTGATCCAAACTCTCTTGCAGACAACCAAAAGACTTTGTCTGATTGAGTCTGACTGAAACAGATCAGATCAAGTGGCAAACCACTGCTCAAGCTGTGCAAGACCTAAATTTAAAAATCTTTAGATTTACAAACTGCTAAGATTATACTGTAATACAGGAGTACTTAGTTCTTGACTATGTAGGTATTGTACAATATAAAATGGAGTGCCTTTATGTTGAAAAGGAGTCAGACCAAAATTTCCTTTGCTTAAGTCATACTCAAAATGAATCAGTATATATGGGAGGAATTTATAATTTAGTCCTTTTTTATAACACTGCTCTTCACTAACACCTACACGGTCATGAACAGAGCTTCCATGGCCTGCTCAGGTTTATAGCAAAAAAGAAAATCAAATTAATTCTTACTAACAAGTTCACTTTCTTTTTAATTTTTGCTGGGTGATTAATCAACTCCATTTGTTGAGAATTAAATTGCTATTTATTGCCATTATGTAAATGTAGATTTTCAGAAACTAAAAATAGGTGTTTCTTTTAATATTAGGCAATTATAATTCTGAAATAGGAATAAAAAGAACTAGTGGTTGTATCTTCATAATCAAATTTAAAGATTTGAATTGGACTTTTGACAGATTTTTTCATGTATAGTGAGAGCAGAAAATAGTAAAGTAGTCTGAATAAACATTAGAACAGAAAACAAATTTGCCTTAATTTGGTTTTGTATGTATTTTACCAGAAAAAATCATGGATATTGCCAAGTCAAATAAAATGGGATCATTGTTTTTCCTAGGAATACCTCACCACAAAATGCATCAGATGGAATCTGTGAATCCGGCATGGTGCTGGACTTGGACTGTAGGGGAAAGCAATGTCCACCAAATTCAGTAAAGCTTCCAAAAGTACAACACAGCATAATTCTAACCATGAAAGTTTGTTAAACTTTCTCATTTATACCACGTAACTGTTAAAGTGTGTTACACTTACAGATTTGAAAGCAATTTAACATAGATGTTGTTATCATCTTCCCTGGTTTACAGACAGAGGTAACCAGGGTATAATAGAAGCAAAGCTGTTTGTCCAAGGTCACTCATCCCAGTAGAGTTCCAAATTCCATAGTCCTGATTGAGAACACTCTCTAGATGTTCTCAAAACCAGTATAATTTCCCTGCCATGATGCAGATCTCTAAAGTGATATTGATATAAATTATATTTCTGTTTTGTTTTTCTTTTTTTTTTTTCTCATTCATTCTAATGAGCTCATGGCTGTTGCCTGTCCTGCAGAATTTCGCTCTGTTTATCCAAAAGATAAAAAAGTGGCAGAACTAAAGGTCCTTGTACTACACCATCTTTAAACAGAAAACCAAAAAATTATCTACTTGCATAACCAAGAAGATGAAAAATCTGGGGAATATTGCTTACCCATGTGATAAGGAGCTGTGGAAGTACCCTTCTGCCATTCTCTCTTATTCCTTTGTCAACAGGGGCACAGATCATATGCATACATTGCTTCTAAGTGAATGATGTTTAGTTTTGTGCAGACATGTATTTGTTATTTTTAAACTTATTTTCGGTCAGTACAAAAGAGAACTGCAGCTGGTATAAATACAACTACTTTTAGTAATACAATGATGAGAATATAATACAAAGTATTTTGAGCATTTGCAGTGTATAGGTTTACTCATCTTTACTTCCAAATGCATGGTCTAAATCTGATTGAAGTATCCTGAATTAATAACTATTCTCTGTGATAAATCAAACATCTAATTCATCCAAGTCTGGTCTGTCTTTCTACAAGAACAGTGTTTACATAACAAAATGACCTTAAACGTTTGGAAGAGTGCTTTGAAATGCATCTTAGAGGTCATCCCACAGTTCTTGAATTGTCAACACTGAAATCTTATCTCTGCCTGATAAAACTGTAAAACGCCATCAAAAATAGTCAAACACATGTCCGGTTTAAATGTGCCATATTTTATCAAGTGCTGTCACAAGTATACACCTTCAGTGCTGTATCATCACCTCACTGACCTCGCAGGTATCTTTACACATAATTGATCTTTCGCTGAATCTCTATGCCATAGTTGAGCAACATGAGCAGATTTAGTTAAATCTCTTCCTAGACCAGTCACTAGAGGGTAGCAAAGACCTTCACGTGCCTATCCATGACGTCAATTGATGTATTTATGTCCTCATTAACAAAATCTGGTCAGTATTCAATTAAAAATGTTGAAAAAGGCCTATTTGGTGGAAAGTCACCCTTCAAAAAAATGACAAAAATGTTTCTGCGTGGTTGACTTCCAGAGGCTCTAGTCATTAAAAAAAAACAGAGTTATTTTCATGAATGATGCTTTGAGAATTTGAATTTAGAAAAGAAGCTCAGTACAGAGTAGATAAAGAAGATAGATTTAAGCCATTCATTCTTTGAAGCATTCTAGTATTCAGAAAAGTTGGTAGCATAGTAACTATGCACTTGCATCATTTATGTGTGGCAAAAACCCAAGATAAAATATAGCAGTTTCTTGATATATTTTTTGTGCACCTTCCCTTAGTTATCCATAATTCCATTCCATAGTGTTTTGTCTGTGGTACTCAGAATCTCAACCCACATAAACAGTTCTTCAGCATATACCAGGTAAACTGATCAAGAGAACATCAAGTCATTTAATAAGAACTAGTTCTTCATGCACTCCATTTCAGCACAGAGAAATCATGAAGTATATATATATTATATTAATCTTCCCATTTATGAGGGTTTATGTGTGGGGTAGGTTTACTGTATATTATGCTTTTATTATATTTAATTCAGCCCTCTTTTGCTTTCCAAGAGTGCAATTCAATTTAAAATTCTCTCCTGTGAGGTAGGCTGGATGAAATCCTTTAAAACAGAAACAGTAGAGACCAACATTTTCAGCATTTGAGTAAAGGGATATACCTGGTATGCATTGAATTTGCCATACAATAGAAATGTCCTAAACCAAGGATAAAATATTAAAATGTTTTGGGTTTTTTTGACAAAGAATTCTAAATGTTTTGAAGATTGAAAGCACAATATTTATACAATTTACCATTTAATATGAATAGATCTTTTATTAAGCGTAAGCTATGCAGAATGGCCAGACCTTAATGACAATAATACAAATGTATATCAGGATTTAAACAAGTTTAAATGGAAGGTAATATTCTAGATGAACAGCTCCAAGCAAAGCAGTTTCATGAAAAATACTGTTGTGTTGAATAGCTGCTGGATTATGGATGAATAGATTTTTAGCTAAAAGCATGGTGTTTTTATGATGATTTTTTAATGTTATCATCTTCTCTGATAATGTTGAGTAAGAGAGATTTCTTGCATAGCTAGTTAACTAAATGTAATATACATATGCATTAAAGGGCATATGCTGGGGATAACATCCTGCAATCCATGCTATTATTCTAAGCAATGGAGAATATAATATAATTCTAAATTTCACAGGCTATGGTTATGATTCCCAATGCTACATGTTATCCTAATGATGCAATTTCTAGTGGTTGTCTTCTGTGCTCCATCTTCTCATAACTCTATGGAAGCAGAGCAAATCATTTGTCTTTTAATTTATGGAAATGTCTTTGCATATCAAAAGTATGAATTAAAATGCCATTATGTAACTATCAGTTCATCACAACATAAATATGTTCCCGATGTCAAGTTTACAAATAGATCCATTGAAAGCCTGGGTTTAAACAGCATGCCGGACTGGGACAATAGAACCAAAATCACTCCACAGGTATTGGCACAAATCCAGAAGTTATTCAATCAACTTGAATGTCAATAATTAAGGGATTGCATATATTGACATGTAGAGTAATATAGAACCAGAAAAATAGGATTACTCTTCATAATTAACTTGATCTATTTCCGTACTTAGCCTGTAAAGAGTACATTTTGACCAATCTTAAAGCTAAATGTTTTAGGTTCATACTACTTCATGCTTGCAATTTTGACTGGAATATAGATCTATTTAATGTCTTTTTAAAATGTTGGTGAGTACATTATTTGATACCTGCTTAGTTTCAAATGTTTATTCACAAAAAGAAGCTATGTTTTTAATAATATCAGAATAGCTTGAATTGTAAATATGTCAAATAAATAACACAAATAAAAAGGATTTATTTAAAACAAAACAAAACAAATAATTTGAACAACTTCTGATTGCATTTGACCAACATAGTACCATGCAGCTAATACAGCAATTCTAAAATGAGAGTCAGCAGTATTCAGGAGACATTCTAATTTCTTTATGCATTTTATACTTTAAAAGTTGTAGCATGTACTGGAAAAAGTCAATAGTGTCTTTTTCTATGCACATCACTCATCTTCAGCTCATTCTTCCCCTCCTTTCTCCTTTTCTTGTAAGTGAATAGTCAAACACCTGATGTTTTAGGTACACAGATTGTGTGTGTACTCACATACATGCTTATCATTTCACAGACACAGATCAAAATCTTTGATGAATAAGGCATGTGAAACATATTTACCACCACACCCCTAAGAAGTACAATTGAAAATATGAAACATAATTTTCTTTATTGTACTACACAGCAAGACATGCTCTGCATAGTGCAATATATACTTATCTGATGTCATATTCTACATGCTCCATATGATATTTATTAGGTAATACGTACTGATCTTAAATTAGATAATGTACAACTTAATGTGACTTACATTGTATCTTCTTCATTGTAAATGCAGAAGAAAAACTATGCTAAGTTTACCAAAACCACTCCCTTACTTATTTTCCCTGTACAATCAACTGCTGGGAGTATGTTTTATTTTTGTTTTTCATCTGAGGAAGACCACTCTGTTCTCATATTTTTGTAATTGATTTACAGAAGAAAACTCTGATCAGACACAACTTTCTTTTTTTCTGACTTTTTTCCATTAAATAGAAAAATGTTCATCAGAGTCAAGGAAGATACACAGGTGTCTAAATATCATAGTGAGTCAGTGTTTCAGACAAAAATTAGAGAACAAGATGCTCTCATGTCCACAACCCTGTGACCTAACCACTAGAAATACCCATCTTTCTTTACTCTAGAAAATATCTAGCACTTGTAAAAGAAGCCACGTGGTCCTGGCTTCACTTGCACCTTCCTGCAAAAATAGCAGTATCTCTTCTGTATCATTTTAAGGAACCATGGAAGACTAGTGTGTAGGTGCATGACTGTGTATGAGTTGAAATCCCAGACTAAAACTATCCTAATCTCAGGAGAACAAAGCAGCTGCTTGGTCAGACAGTTGTGGGGAAGAACCAGAGAGGATGAGGAGAGAGGCAAGAAGGTATTTTCTAACATATTCTGCTGTGTATGGAATTTGTATATATATAGGGAATGCTATTTTAGAGATACTCTTCTTTTACAGCCTCTCTGTGCTGTAAAACACATGGTGTCACAATGTCCTGGACAGACAAATGAGAGGTAAAAACTATGAAAAGTGATTTACAGCAACTAAACAAGACATCTACCCTTTTCTGTTAATCGGATTGAGTCAGAAACTGGAAATAGAAACTGAAATTGATAGAAATTTTGCAATTAAATAAAATGAGAAAGAAGCCCTCACTGGGACTAAGACATGCTCTGAGACAGAATATTTAGTTTCTAAAAAAAACTTAGTAGTGAGAATTGGGGGTAAACAAAATAACATTTTACCTTATCTCTACTCTTGGGTAAGATAATAAGAAATGGGTATTTGTGATCCTACAAGGTTGATTATGTTCCCAAAAGCACTTTTGAGGCATTTTCTGCCCTCTTTACAACTCACATATGAAAGAAAAGAACTATAATACACTATCAGCCTTCCATTGTGTTATCATAGTTACCAAGCAGAGATTACAATGAAGGTAATAAGTGGTTCAGAGTTAATCCATTCTCTTGACAACTTCTGTAATGAGAACACAAAATGGTCTGACATTTAACTTTTGTGGCATTTTGAAAACCATAATCTTGCATAGCTTTTGTGAATGCCATATTTGGTATTAAACAGATTTTTCAGTATATGCTTAAAAGCAATATAGATCCTATAGATTCTATATTACCAATGAGGAAACAGGCCCAGGATTTCATCTATGTGACAGCTTTTTAAAATTTTTACTTTTCTTTTTACTGTAGCATAACATTTTGTGTGGTTTTAAGCAGTTCTGGTTTTGACATTTCAATTCCTGTCATAAAATGCACCTACCGTTTATCAGTTTACACAGTCAAAGAATTAATTAGGGTAAGTCTTCCAGCTCTATGGTTCCTCTGCCATATTTTTTTTAATAAAGAGGATGTCAGAAATTTGTGAAGCAGAAAATCCAGTCTTATTCTGTGTAATGACACAAATAAAGAACACCTCATGTGTTCTCGTGATTTATTAATACCATTTTAATCCAAATAATTTTGGTTGCCTATTAAATCAGTTCTTAAAAGCTAAATCCCAGAAATAACCTTTTCACTGTCTTTCTTAATTGAAGTGGGTGATGTATTATTCTAAAACTTAAAAGCTAGAACTGAATGGATTACAACATTCTCCCCTTTCCCCTACCCACTAATCTGGCACCTTTATTTTCTCAGGTATTGAAATTAATTTAACAAGACAGCACTTACACATATGAAGCAGAACCCATTTAGGTGCAAACATTCTCACTGCAGGGATTACCTGTGTCAGCACACGGGACTACATAGCAAGTAAACTAATTAACAACAAAATGTTATCAGAAGTATTATCACAATATTTTCATTAATTGTGTCTTATAAATATTCCAAACCAGGTTTTCTGTACCATGCACAGAATAATTCCATATGTTATCAAGTCTGAGTTTTGCCTGCTCTCAGTTCTCCCTTAAACCTTACATTTTAGCCTCTTCTTCAGTAAGCTGTACAGGACATAAATTCTGATCATTGTTAAATCACATTTTTTTTATTACATTCTATGCAGTCTTTCCAGAAGGATGTGTGAAAATAATGAAATTTTAGTCTGAGGGATATTTTGCCCTTTACAGTAATGTAATCAGTGAAACGTGTGGAAACTCCCAAGCAGTTACTCGAGTCATAAAAAGGCAATGAATAACATAAGGATTATATTTATTAAAAACAAACAAACAAACAAACAAACAAACAAAACATAGAATCCTATCATAGAATAGTTTAGGTTGGAAGGGACCTCTAGTTCCAAACTCCCTGTTGTGGGTTGACCAAGTTACTCAAAGCCTCATCCAACATGGCCTTGGGCACTTCCAGGGATGGGGCATTCACAAGCTCTCTGGGCAACCTGTTCCAGTGTCTCACCACTCTCACAGTGAAGAATTTCTTCCTTACATCTAATCTAAACCTACCCTCTTTCAGTTTAAAGCCTTGTCCTATCAGTACATGCCCTTATAAAACTCCCTCTTCAACCTTCCTGTAGGCCCCTTCTAAGAACCTGAGTTTAAGTCTTCTCTTCTCTTCTCTTCTCTTCTCTTCTC
>JANIJG010012282.1:48971-61485 GCA_024611175.1 Megaceryle torquata
TTCTCTTCTCTTCTCTTCTCTTCTCTTCTCTTCTCTTCTCTTCTCTTCTCTTCTCTTCTCTTCTCTGAACAACTCCAACTCTCTCAGCCTGTTTTCAAAGGGGAGGTGCTCCAGCCCTTTGAACATCTTCACAGCCCTCTTCTGGACCCGTACCAACAGGTCTATGTTCTGGTTATCAAATAATTCAATATTTACTTACTTTGCTCTTGTGCACACAAATCAATTAACTTAGAAATATCCATCTGAAGTTAATTTTATTTCATCTTATGTGCTTTTTTTCCTAAATATTTTGGAATATTTATAGAAAAGTTATTTTTAAATACCAAAGTTAATGTACCTTGTGTTTTCAACTTGCTCTCCAACTAGGATTTTTACAAAATATGATGTCGATGACACTTGTAATTTTTTTCTCACACCTGTGAGAAGTACATATTAGCCTCTATTGCTAATTTTTAGTGTAAAAATGTAAATTAAAGCCATAATATTATAAAATGCTGTATAGTGTGTATCCAACTTAGCTATATAAGTAGGTTAATTATCTTCAGTCTACATAAGTTTGGTTTGGTATCTGCACATAAAATGAGCTTGTCTGCCAAACTATTGGCATTGTTTGTCTCCTTAAATTTAAGCTCTTGCTTTGCCAAACTGAATGTCTTCATTATTTATCTTCTGAAAGAAAACTTCAGTTGGTGGTTAAAAAGATCACAATATAACTGTAGCTAAAGTTTAAAAGAAAAAAAATAATAATACCAAGAATAGTCCCATCTTAAAAAGCACATTGCAAGTAAGAATAGAGAACAATGATGCCATGCAATATCTTGGGAATCTAAACAGACATGAGGAGTTCTGTTTATGGTTATGAAGAAATAGTTTAATTTTGCATACTGTTATAACTGAGATCTGCTTTTGCAGGAAAATATATTTCTCTTAGTGTTACTGACTGTCAAAATCTTTATTTTCTGTTATATGCTTCCTTCCTCAATAAAACTATAGAAGACCCTGAATAAAATCTAAATTCATCAACAGATACAGTGGAGAATTTAATACACTGAAACTCTGTCCCCAGATAAGGGCAAAAGAAGTAGAGTACTTTTCTGAAAAGATAAATCATCAGAATGACACTAGGGAGCATCATATTTTCTTTCAGTGACTTCCATTTAACTTTGGATGGGTTTAAAATTATAAACAAACAAACCGAAAACCAGCCTGTTCTCACTCTAAAACATGTGTCAGAGACTGAAAGTCAGGTGGCGTCCTTGCTGCCTTTTAGTGATTCTTCCCTTTGGAGTAGACTGACAGTATTGGTTAAGTTGCACCAGAGTTGTACACCATGAATGATTCCTCCTGTGTTGAAATGGTACATTTTGTCTAACTCACTCTCCTTAGTTATAAAAGAAGTACTGCTGCTACTATGATACTGGTATCCTAGCTCTTGTTGGTGTAGTTTGCAAAAAGGAAAATAGTTTATAAATGAGAAATCTGAACAGCAGATGTGCTTGTTTTGACTTCTACAATGATCAAAAAGTAAGGAGATGGAAGAGGTGGATGTTGAACTCCCAGCTTCTGAAGTCTATGTGAACTTGCAGGGATTCTTTAGTGATAAATAAGTAAGAGGTCCCTGAAACAGGATTCTCACACCTTCCAGGGAAGAGGCATCATCATTTGGTTAAGATCAGTCTCCCTGTTTGTCATTTTCTGGCCATATGAATTACAACTTTATGTGCAGACTGGCACAATTCAACAGGTAGTAAAGAGAGTGACCTTCAGTATAGAGTTGCCTGTCCAGAAGATAAGATGCTTCTGAACAGCTTTTGGCTGATGAAAACTTAAAATCCAGGACTCCTCCTTTGAGGGAAAAGGTTCTTGGGACAGCATTGCTTCTATCATTCTGACAGTTTCCTTTAAAAGGGAATCAGTCAAGTCATGTGTATGGCACAGTTATCTGTGCATGGAAAGTAGTTTCAGATGCCAATCTCTGTAGATGCCAGTGAAGCTGAATACTGGTTTTCCACTGTTGGTGTTAGGTGACCTTTACTTGAGGCTACTGTGAATACTGTCAACAAACACCTAACTCTACCTATTCACCGTTCAAAGAAACTTTAACAGGCTTTTGAATTTTACTCCCATTGCCATGATTACCATGATATTTGGACATGTGAAATTTTTGTACCTACCCCCCGGCAACAGTTTCTCTGTTCTCTGGGCTGGAACCAGTTCAAATCTGAATCAAATCAGGTCTTTTACTGCCAATCATTTGGTGCCTTTTAAAAATGAGATGGAACTCAAAAAGTTTATGATGTTTTAGTTCACCAGGAAATCATTCTCAAAATGTGATAAATTACAATTTATCCTGAGACCCACATCTCACCAAACTCTTAGATTAAGATTGCTTAAGCACACATCATGTGCATAGTCTAACCAAAATCTACAGGGGGGCAATATTCAATAACATCTGTAAGTTTGCACAGTTGAAGTCTTCTTCAATTTAGAACTAGAAATTTTGGGATGCTTTGTTAAAAAAATTCTTAGAAGAATTTCCAGAAGATTATTCTAAATCCTCCCTCATAGAGACTCAGACCTTCTAGATCCTCCCATATGTGCACAGAGAGATGCAAGTTTTCGACGTATATTTGCTGGTATATATTACATTGTTTTACTATTCGGTGTGATTTTGCAAGTAAGGAGGAAAACCCTCCCTTTGAGAGGGAGAAATGCTAATCTCAAGAAGAAGATGATGATGATGATTAGTTTGGAAGATATTTTTCTCTTAATTTTGAAGTCGTTGTGTGCTTAAAAACAGCAACAAGTGTATGTGACTAATGGCAACATTTCAGTGTTGTACTTGTGATAAACTGCAAAATAACACCTACCAAGAAACATCCTACATTTTGCTATTTCTAGCTTCCTTGATTTTCCTATCCAGTGCTTTTTAACATTGATCACAATATATCAAGTATTACTGCAGATGCCAGCTATCTCCAAAGACATCTAGATGCAAAGGGAAAAATAACATTCCCAGGCTATTTCTACACCTAGTCACTGCAGTGTATTGCAGTGTAGAGTCAGTGTATCTACCTTCATCTACCAGTTTTAAATACAGTAGCAGCCTAGCTGTGTTACAAACAACTCAGCACAGGCAACATTTTTTTCTCTGAGTCTGTAAACTGGAACAAATTATTGCAGGAAAAGTCACTGCTATATCATGACAAAGGAACAACCTTTCTCAGGCTAAAATAAAAACACTTTGGGGGGGCATAGTAATTTCTTTACTATACCTGCTCATGGCATATATGATTATGACTGACATATAACTGGGATTATTTAAGTGCACATTCATATATATTAATTTCATTAAATATTAAAGACGGAAATAATAGCAACTTCTGCCTTGCTGAGTGTTTGTCAGATAATTTACTCTCTGCATACATGTGCACACACTTTACCCTTTTATTAGATATCTGGTATCTGACTACTTACTTTTTGTTTGTTGTGGTGGTGAGGGGTCCCAGTCAGAAAGACAATGGTCTTCGTCAGTTTTTAAATGCAGAAGTGGAAGACACAAAAGGAAGTATCTGACTGAAGATGCTTCATGTGGACAGTTAAATTGCCTGCCTTTCTGATACAGAGTAGTAGAAGTGTATAAAATGTTGATATGATTTAAGAACCAGAAGTTAATAGGTATTATGCCATAAGATTTGCCCGTCTTCAACTTAAAATCAGTAGTGTTAAGCAAATATTTTTCAGAGTATCAACAGTGAGTTTACTGAGAAATTTGGGGATAAAAAGGTTACTTTAGCATTGCAGTTTATTTCCATGTTCATATTGTGGACATTCAAAAAATCTCTAGGAGTAACCCTTAGATGGAATTGGACACACTAGATTTTATATAGAGAAACTTTCAGACAAGAAAACATAGAAAACTTCTTGACTCAGCAGTTCTTTAAAAAGTCATCTGTTTCAGTCCACTGCCAGTACACAATATGTTTTCTGGTCAGCAAAAGTTCCTGTAAGCAGTATTTTTTCCTGGTTTTTCAGTTCATGTTACATTTCTTAAATCTTCCTATATAATTTCAAGAAAATTATGTTATCTCTGCTATAAAATACACATTTTCTCATCTTCTCTAGATGTATACTTTTTCCCCTCATACTCCAGTAATTTGTATAACTGAATTTCACATTTTGACTGAAAGTCAGAGCTTGCAAAAAAGTTTATAGCTAGACATATATATAAGAAGAAATAGCATTATAACCCGCTTCCATCTCCTATACTGTATAGGAGTAGACTAAAACTGGTTCATTCATTTGGAGTATAAAACACTGATGTAGCTATATTTTCTAATAGATTATGAAAATACTAGTATTTTTCTGTTTGCTGTTACATTCTAGAAAGGTCATGTAAAAAATCAAGCACAGTGTGTAATTCAAATAACTACAAATCATTTCCTTTCTCTGATGAAATCCCATATTTCTCATTTTCTTAGCTTTTCTGTAGCAATCAATATTTAGGTTACGTCTTACTTATATTCCTCTACAGCAAATGAATACTGCTTTTTTATCACTGTCTTTTTATGGCAATGCTTTGAGAATTCAAATATTTGAACTATAGTTTCTGATCTAGTTTAAGCATGTGTTAATGTCAACTGGACAGTGGTAAACATCAGTGCCTTTGTGCTCAGCATGAATATTCTGTACTTCCTATCATTAAAAAAAGGAGTTAGAGTTATTTGACTTCTTAAATACTCATGAAGCTACTGTAAACACTACTATCCATTTTATTACCTGAGCAAGGTATATTATTAAAATATCAGTTGTGGGTTTTTTTCATGTTGTTGAACAATATATTTTATCACAATGTCAGTGCCCCTGAGATCTGCAAATACCTAAACCAAATACCTGTTCCTCACTGCATGGACACATCATACCTTTTTGTTATGTTGAGTACAAGACACCCTAGTGAAAAGATGGTACTAAGATATAGTTGTGAGTGATTCAAATAGCTGAGTGTATTATCCTAGCTAGGACTTTTGGGATTCTCAGTTATACTGGAATTATTTTGTTCTCTTTTTATTATAATACCATATGCAAACAGTATAAAAATTGAAAATAACCAGGCAAAACATTTCAGGCAACCTGTTGGTGTGTTTTAGGTTTGTTATTGAGAGAGGGTTGCAGGAAGAGAACCAACTGCAGAAATGTCACCGTGACTTAAAAGGTCTTAAGTAGACATACAGCATTAGGACAGAAAGTGCATAATTTCAAAGTGAGCAGGGTAGAGTCAAGTAAATATAACTATTTCCATAAATGATGGACTGTATAAGATACTCAGTGTAAATTTTTGAGTTAGGAAAGATTCACCATTTATAAATAAGGAGAGATTAAATCAGACAGCTATGTAGCCATAGCACTGTTTTTCTCCTAATACTCTATATTCCCACACAGACATGCTCCCTGAATGCCAAACTCTCAGATACATAGAGATGAGTTGCAGGCATCTTTGTTATGTAACAGGAGGTAAAGCTGGGTAAAAAAATAAATGGAAGCCACTTTCCTTTAATATGAACTACTCATAAAAATTTTCTGCTCTCCATGCTCACAGGACCATTATCTGGACTTTTACTAGCAAAGTAAGAATCATTAGCAGAAAAATTCAGAGAAATTAGAGTAATGTTATGTTTTCTTCTCCCCTACTCCTCTCTTTAAATTTATTGTTAATTCTGTTTACAAGAGAACTTATGTGCACATGCTGACAAGCTCAGAAAATGTCTCCAAGTAGGTGATCCCTTCTCCATTACTACCATAGTGCATTTAAAACAATTTCCAAAGACATAAATATCTTTTCTATACTCAGCAGTGAAGGCAGAATCAAGATTTGTCCGCTTGTATCTTACACTGTAGCACTTAAAATTGAGCAACAAACATTTATGCTGCCTCCTTCCCCCAAAACTTCTCCTATGTGTACAAATTCTCATGCAGAACATGATTGAAAATTCATGACCCAAAGGCAATAATACAAAATATGTCTCTTGTAGCTGTTGTAAAAGCATCCCATTCTGTGTCTATCTCCTCCTTTGATGAATGTGCTGGTACTTACGACACTGCCTCCGGCACTGTTTCAGGAACAGTCTCCTGTTGCAGAACTGCTCAGGCAGTGTTACACTACCATGTACCATTTTCGTTTAATTCATGCTCCAAACTTTACGGGTGCATACAACATTTCGTAATTAAATTACATCTATTGCAAATGGAAGCCAAAGATATTTTTCACTGGGACCAATATTCAGCTTTCATTTTCCATTTTCCTTATCCACTTCTATGCAAGTGTGCCACAGCCTTCAGGTGTCAGAACAGAGTCCTAACATTAAATTGTAACATATATATTTCTGATACAGTAGTGCAAGTGAAATGAATTTTGAATCATGTTGAATCCAGATGTGCCGAGTCTCTTTAATAGTGGACTTTCCCTATGATAAGTGTTTTTAGTTCTTTTTTTATATATAATTTTTTTCAGGTAAGAAATTTGAAATAAATTTTACACTGTTCCTCAGAAATTCAGATACATCTTTGAACCACCTAACATTTGTTTTACTAAAGTGAACTGCTAACAATTTTCCTATGTATGTAGTTTATTAAGTAATATTTTTTAACCTTTGAAGAAATGAAACCCAGAAAATAAATTTATATATACTATAGATGTCTTTCTGAAACAATGCAGGAGAAAGTTGTACTGGAAATTCAAAGTACCAGTGAGAGGAATCTTAATTGCAACAAAATGCTATCACACTGTTTTCTTACTATGTGTCAAGCAGGACTGGACAGGGCCTCCTGGGGTCACTGTGTACAGGAACCAGCTTTGTCAGGCAATCACATCATAAGATTCTGTTATTAAATCTCTATCACAAAACTTGTTAGACTTTGACTTTACCACGTAACAATGTTGTCCAGGTTAAAATGCTCTTTTCCTTTCTTACTTTCCTGGTGGATATAACTGCTGTTCTCAAATATTACTCAGTCTTTTTTTTACTGGATTTAAGAATTTAAGGTCTTCTAGACTTCTCTTTCAGAATGAATAGTCAGGGCATAGAAAATCTAGTAACTTTTTATGCACCACTTTCAATCTGAATTCATCATTCTTGAGTATGAGTGACAAAAGTAGGGCACATAGATGTAATATTGCACATTAATGATGTGGAGGAGGACAAAGAAGTAAGTGGTAATCTATTTGAGTCAAAACTGATTTGGGAAAAGACGGTAAAGTAGTTTCTAATGAAATAGAATTAGATATCCTTCTTAAATACAAATGTCAGATTTGACCTTCGAGGAGGCTATTTTAAAGTTACTAGGGAGATAAATATGTCTTAAAACTGTACGGTACAAATGGTAGCACCTCATTACTTCAACATACCAGAGGTGATAGAAATTTTTATTTTCATGAACTAAATGTTAAATATTATAATTTTAGAAGTTGGTTTTGGTAAGCAACAAACACACTGATTACAAAAGAGCTACTTGCCTGAAATACCCTTGGATTTAGTGATCATAAATTGACTGAATAAAATCAAACTATACAGAGAGAAGACTTCTGTTATTTTCTTAGAGACTCTCCTGTTGAAATAGAAAATATGAAAAATTGTTACCTGATCCAAAAAAAATATTCACCTGAGCAAATAGGCAGATTTGAATGAAAGGTTTTCTCTGGGAGAAAACTTGTGTCAGAAGCTTCTGAAACAGCTGTTCTACTTCTGCTGAGGTTACAAACACTAAAACATGAAGATTCAAGTCTTAAAAGCCTCTGCTTTCCACTGGAAATAACTCTGTAGAAGATTAATACCTAATAAAAGAAATGTGAAGCAACAAAAATATAAGCAACGTGTGTGTTTTCATGCAAAAATTAATTTTTTTCTCATTATTGATTAGTCTTCAATAATGATGATTGGCTCAATGAGTTTTAATACACATTCAGAGAGATTCTCATCTACTGTAATTAAAGGTATCTTGCAATCTATCATGAGACCATATCAGATAAGAATGTGACCTATAACCTTTGTGCTGAATATATCCGAATCACGTATGTGTGAACTTCGGCACCATGTATTGTGAGTATTCATTTCCATTTGGCATCGCATAACATTATTGTATATCATTAAGATAACATTCCAAAGAGTATTATAGTGGTCATGTTATGAGTGGATATTAATACTGGAAAACAAGAAATCAAAAAATAAGTTTAGTATTTTTCACAGGCTTAAAAAATTAGTCACAGAAATTTTTTATCATTATGCCATTTGTCTTTCCAGTAGCTTAATCACAGAATCCAGAGTTTTCTGTAGAAACAGAAGAAAATAAACTATCAAACAAATCAGTCTGAAGGTCTCTTTAGCAGAGTTTTTCAGATACTCATCTTTGCCTCCTGTGACAAACTCATCTTTCAGTTTGACCAAACTGGCCTCAGGAAATGGGACCCATGATCACACTGTGTTTCTCTCTCTCTTCAAGTATATATGTATCTGGATGTGTCCCAATCCTGAACTAGATCCTGAAGGCTCACTTCCTACAAGCTTCATGTAAGTAAGTGACCAGGTAATAAGAGTGTTGCAAATGCAGGAAAGGCTGCATCTCATCTCCGATGTTTCAGGCACAAGACGATCTGCCAGGAACAGACTTAAAAATTTATTTAACAGAGGAAAAACTTCAGCTGGATCTGAGAATCAACCACCACACACAAGTCCATAAAATTCATGCTATTGTAGTTCCACACTTCATTATTTTTCTTCCTTGTGACCCGATGTGCAACATCTCCCTTGTCCCTTTATAGTCCTATATACATTTTTGGTATCCTTGCTGCTATTGTGCACTTGTGCCTCTAGGTGGAACTGAAGGGATTGAGATTTCCTGGTAGGACGAACACACATCCCGTGTTTCAAAATTAGGATAATCTCTGCCTTGAAGAGTTTCTGTCTGAAGAGCCAAGATACATTGTTGAAACAAGCTAGTAAGTCAAATGGCTTGCTCTGAGTAGAAAAGAAGAGATTTATACAGACTTCAAGGTGTATTCATTAAGCAAGTTGTTGACTCATTTCTTCAGCACTCACCACCAGCAGCTCCTACTGAAAACGTTGACATTGTGTTGTATCACTTTCTAGGACTAAATCTCTTGAACTGAAGTCCTCTTAAACCCTCAGAATATATGGGGGAAAGAAAAAGAAGGAAAAAAAAGAAAAAAAAAAAAGAAAAAAAATAAAGGGAAAAAAAACAAAAAAAAAAAAAAGGGGGAAAGAAAAAAAAAAAAAAGGGGGAAAAATAAAGGGAAAAATAAAGGGAAAAAAAGAAAAAAATAAAGAGAAGAAATAAAAGGGAAAAATAAAGGGAAAATAAAGGGAAGAAAATAAAGAGAAAATAAAGGGGAAAAAATAAAGGGAAAAATAAAAGGAAATAAAGGGAAAAGAAAGAGGAAAAAATAAAGGGGGGGAAGGAAAAATAAATAAAGGGGAAAAAATAAAGGGAAAAATAAAGGGAAAAAATAAAGGGAAAGTAGGAAAGAAATAAAGGGAAAGTAGGAAGGAAATAAAGGGGAAAATAAAGGGAAGAAAATAAAGGGAAAGTAAAGGAGAAAAAGAAAAGGGAAAAAATAAAGGGAAAAAATAAAAGGAAAAATTAAAGGGAAAAAGAAAGAGGAAAATAAATAAAGGGAAGAAATAAAGGGAAAAAATAAAGCGAAAAATAAAGGGAAAAATAAAAGGAAAAAAAATAAAGGAAAAATAAAGGGGAAAAAAAGAAAAATAAATAAAGGGGGAAAATAAATAAAGGGGGAAAAATCAAGGGGAAATAATTAAAAGAAGAAAAAAAAGCCCCTCATTTTTATCAAAAGCTGGCTGGGAAGGGGAGACTGGTGCCTTGTTTTGCGTAGAAATGGCATTTTTTAGGCCTTCCAGTAAAATTAGAGGCGTTATCAGTTTCTTTTCGGGGCTGGACAGTTTATCGTTCATCTCGGGAAGGGAAAGAGCAGAAATAATTTGCTTTTATTCTGATTGTGGAGGGAAGGAGGGAGGGGAAGGAGGCTGCTGCTGTTCCCCGCGGGTCCATCCCGTATCCCCCCTCCCTTTCCCCATCTCCTTGCCTCTCCCTTCGTGTGTTGTGTGTGTCCCCCCCCATATCACCCCTTCATCCCCATCTCCCCTTTAAGGGGCCAAACCCAAGCGCTGGGGTTTTTATCCGATGGGCAAAATCAACCACCAGCTCCGTTTGAACTCCGGTCGGGGGCTTCGAAGCCTCAATTTCTCGGTGTTATTACCCTTTGGAAAAGTCAATCAATAGATAATAAAGTGGGAAGAAGGGGCAGGAGTTAAACCACCCCCCTCCTGACAAATCGACGGTGGAGGATTAGGGTTGTTGAAGGGCAAAGCGCTTGGAAATCGTTTCAATCCGGCGTTAGCGATGCTGAGATTCACTCCCCGGCTTAGCCACAAGGCCACCGACCCTCCCCAAATGACACGTTTCTCATGCAGACCCAACACTGACACCCCCCCCAACTCCTCCCACCCCCCTTCCCCGGAGCTGTTTGCGCAGCAAACCGCAATTGTGTGGGAGATTAACGGGGCTCCGAGGGGTTGGAAGGGAGGGGGCGGGGGGAAGTGGTGTAAAGGGGGGAGGCCAACGAGTCTTGTTGACAAATAAAGGTGGAAATCCGTCACCATCAATTCCGTGGGTGCTTCTGGGTTTGGCAATGACACTGCTTTTGACTTTCCCTGCCAGGCAGATGGATGGGAGGTGGGGGGTGGGGGGTGTTTGATTCGTTCCCAGATTTTGGGAACAGATGGGAGAGGCAAAAAAGGGGATGGGAGAGATGCTGGTGGTCCTGGGGATGCTGCAATTCCCTGGCACTGGGGGAAATCAGAGAGGAGAGATGCTGCTGTGGGGTGTGTTTGGTTCCACTGCCCCATAACCAGAGTAGGGGGGATCATAGAGCAGTGGAATTGTTGAGGTTGGAAGAGACCTTTAAGATCATGGAGTCCAAGCATTAACCCAGCACTGCCAGGGCACCACTGACCCATGGCCCTCAGCACCACAGCTCCACGGCTTTCAAACCCCTCCAGGGATCACAGGGACTCCACCTGGCAGCCTGGGACAGCCCTGGACAACCCTCCAGGGGAACAAATTGTTCATAATATTGAAGCACAAACCTCAACCTCCCATCACCCCCTCCTGATGTTGTCACTTGGGATGGTGGGGACAGACATGGCCTTACGGTTCTGTCCAGGGCTGTGCCCTTTTAGGGTTGGTTAATGGTTCTTGGGGGCTGTTTGGAGCCCACAAATGTTCTCCCAGACAGGATGAAGTTGGCCAGCTCACCTTGTGATCAGCCCACAAGTGGGATGGTACAGATGAAGCCATCTCTGCAGAGTTCATGCAGCTTGGCTGAGGTCGTGTAGCTTGGCTGGAGCTCCAGGGCAGATTTCACCCGTGCCACAGAGCACAGCAGGGCAGTGATGCTGTCCCTGGTCCACCCTTGGCTTGCTTACACACACAGTGGGACTGTGCTTGGCTTTCTCCTGGTGTGGTCCTCACCATCACCCAAAAAGCTCAGCCAGATCTTGCATGGCACCAGAGCATGGCAAAGGAGATGAGGTGTCACTCTCCACCAGGACCTCCTTTATCCACAGAGCATCTCGAGAGAAACCTCCTGGCCCTGGGGTGTGTCCTACCCCAGCGTGTCCCAGTCTGGTTTGTCTCATCCTGCCGTGTCCCAGCCTTGGGGTTGTCCAAGCCTGGCGTGTCCCCTCTTGCCGTGTCTCACCATGGTATGTCCCATCTCAGCGGGTCCCAGTGTGTCCCAGACAATATGTCCAGTTTGTCCCATGCTGGTGTTTCCCACCCCAGTGTCCCCTAGTCCAATGTCCCCAACCCTGGTGTCCCACTCTGGTGTGTCCCCCTGCCCGATGTCCTCCACCCCCCTGTCCAGCCTGGTGTGTCCTACCCCAGTGTGTCCCATCCCACCGTCCCCCAGCCCAGCATTCCTCAGCCTGCTGTCCCAGCTCCAGGTTTCCCAGCCCTGTGCTCCCCACCCTGATGTCCCCCAGCCTGCTGTCCCCCTGCCCAGCGTCCCCCACCCTGTGTCCCCTGTCCTGTGGTCCCACCCCTGTGTCCCCCAGCATGGTGTCCCAGCACAGTGTGACCTATCCCATCCCAACGCCCCAGCCCAGTGTCCCCCACCCCATGTCCCCTACCCCTACTCCTGTCCCCCTCAGCCCAGTGTCCCAGCCTGGTCCTATCCCAGTGTGTCCTCTCCCACTGTCCCATCCTGGTGTCCCCCACCATGACATCCCATGCCGGTGACTCAGCTCAGTGCCCCCCAGCAGTCACATCCCAGTGTCCCTCAGCCCAGTGCCCCATCCCAGTGTCCCCAGCCCGGTGTCCCATCCCAGTGCCCCATCCCAGTGTCCCCAGCCCGGAGTCCCTCTGCCCAGTGGCCCATCCCAGTTTCACCAGGCCGCATTTGTTTTTTAGTTTATTGAATTTC
>JANIJG010012282.1:68214-88407 GCA_024611175.1 Megaceryle torquata
GAAGAGAAGAGAAGAGAAGAGAAGAGAAGAGAAGAGAAGAGAAGAGAAGAGAAGAGAAGAGAAGAGAAGAGGAAAGGTTTAAGAGAAATGAGTGAAAGGCATATGAAGACTAAAGAGACTGTTCTCTCAGAAAGCAGAAATGGGGAGTGGGAGTCTTGCAGGAAGAAGGTGATAGAAAGAGACTAAATTTTCCCTTCCAAATTTTAAAGCTCCAGTTTAGTCATTTGAATGGGTTTGACCTGGGTGAAGTCAGAAGTTTTTTTCTTCCTCCCCCCCCCTATAATTTACACATGAGGCATTGAGAAGAATCAGTACCTAATTTTACACCCTAATGCCTAAATTAAAACATAGTAGTATTAGCTTTTCCCAACTAAAATACACAAATTATATTCAAGATCTGAAACTGGCAAGGTAAAACCTTAAGGGATCTGCCCCCTGCCCTGTGCTATCCCTGATCATCATGGCTCCCTGTCCCTCACTCTCCTTCTGGACTCTTATGCCCTGAATTCCCCTGCTTGCTTTCAAAAGTCTTTATTGTATGTATAGATGTACCAAATGAGTATGACACTTTCCTTTTTTGATCATCTCATTTTGTCGTTAACTGCTTCTTAATATTGAGTCAGAATTTGTTGCATCCATGAGCATCTTTAAGATGAATTGAAATAACCTTTAAATAAAGTAATACAGAATAGTTTGCAATCCTAGTACTCAACATAAGTACATTTTAAATGCCCTGTTTATTTCTTTGGAGTCAAGCAGTCTAATTGGGTTTGACTTCCTAATAGAGGCATATATCAAGAATGTTATACCCTTCATATATGCTGCAGTCAGTTTGGGCTAAAATTAAAATTGAAGCTCAAATTGACAGAGGTCAAGAAGAAAAAAGGGATTGAGGGGTAGTGAACGGGCATGTATAACAGCAATGGCCTCTATTGAAACCAAAGGGTCTGAGGAGCACAAGCTATTCTAATGTTATTACTCTGCTTAGTTTTTTTCCTGTAGCCAAGGAAACTGTCAACTAGTAAGGCTTATTTAAGTAGAGTGATCCTGCTCAGGATCTGACTAAACCACTTTTAGTGCAGAGTTTCTTAGAATCACGGAATTGCTACAGTTGGAAAAGACCTTTAAGATCACCAAGTCCAACCATTATGTAACTCTACCAGAGCCACCACTACACCATGTAGTCAAACACCATATCTAGACAGCTTTTAAATACATCCAGGAATGGCAATTCAAGAACTTCCCTGGACAGTCTGTTCCAGTCTTTGATAACCCTTTCAGTACTGAAGTTTTTCCTAATGTCCAACCTAAACCTCCACTCGTTCAACTTGTCTGGGCCCACTCCATCACTTCGATGTCTTTCTTAAAACTGAACACAATACTCAAGGTGCAGCCTCACCAGTGCCAAGTACAGAGGGATGATTGCTTACCTAGTCCTGCTGGCCACACTGTTTTTGATACAAGCCATGATATTGTTGGCTTTCTTGGCCACCTGGGCACACTGCTGGCTCATATTCAGCCAGGTGTCAACCAATACCCAGGTCCTTTTCTGCAGGGCAGTTTTTCAGCCACTATTCCCTATGCCTGTAGCGTTCCAGGGGGCTCTTGTGATCTGAGTGCAGGACCCAGCACTTGGCCTTCTTGAACCTCATACCATTGGTCTCAGACTATTGATCCAGCCTGTCCAGATCCCTCTTTAGAGCCTTCCTACCCTCAAACAAATCAACAGTCTTGCCCAACTCGGTGTCATCTGAGGAAGAACTCCATCCCTCATCCACTCATCCACATCATTGGTAAGGATATTAAAGAAGCCTGTCCCCAATACTCAACCCTGGGGAACACCTGTTGTGACCAGCTGCCAACAGGATTTAACTCCATTCAGCTCCACTCTCTTGGCCTGGCCATCCAGCCACTTTTTTATCCAGAAAAGCACGTGCCCATCCAAGCCATGAGCAGGCAGTTTCTCCAGAGAATACTGTGGGAAACAGTGTCAAAAGCTTTACTGGAGTCTAGGTAAATGACATCCACAGCCTTTCCCTCATCCGCTATGCTTTTTGGAACACTCATCACTACCAAGCATAAGTGCTGATTCAAAGTGGATTGTGGATAGCCAGGTGGATTGTGGCTGTTTGGTGCACTGAAGTCTTCACCACTGTGACCTTGCCTGGATTCCTAAAGTGAAATTTAATGTGCAGAATTTGTCTCAATACTTTCTTGTTAACTGCTGGGACCTTAAGGTTTCTAATTTTTCCTGCGGAGAATATCGAATGCCTGAATCACTGAAAGAATGCACATCTCAGACACTTGAAAGCTTCAGAGAAGCGATTAAGTATTGGAAATGTTTTTAAGTGTTGTGTTCTGCAGTTGCAGTTCACAATCCTGAACTCAGTTTTTGGCATATTTGAAAAAGATCAGTTGCTTCTAAGCTGAAGCTTTCTATTTGCACATTCATTTAGTAATTAAACAACATAAATATTTATGATACTATAAATTTTTCTTAAAAGCTTTCTTAAAGTATTTTGTACTTACAGGCATTTCTTTGAAATATTACCTATAGTGTGAAATACTACCTTTGAAATATACTTCATATCCTAGATTTTTTCCGAGTTTTTCACTGTAGAAGTCCAATAAAGCCCTTAGCACTGATAGTTTTGCCCAGATTTAGTGAATTTTTGTTTTATCATAAATTAAGAATGGGAATTGCTGAGTAATATAAAGTCCACCTGGAAACAGATTGGGTTAAATACCCCGATCCATCTTTCTGCCTAATTCTGCTGCTTTGTTGTAAGCCTCATTATGCTTTTGAAGGAGCTTTTCACAGGTATTGAAAATTCATATATTAAGAAGCACTTCTGTTAGTTACATCTGGAGTAAAATGCACAGCAGAGAAAAAGAATTAATAGGATGCGGTAGAATAATGTCAGAGTTTCAGGCCTGTTGCTAACAATTCATGTCAGTTTTGCTCAGTCCACAAGTTCAGTGACTTCTTAAAACCTAAGAGAGGGTCCAATAAATGTCCAGATTGGTTTCTCAGAACCTGGATATTTTATTTTCCTTTTTTGAATGTATTTCTACCTATCTTAAAGTTTCCACAGATGAAATTATAGTATCGTAAATATTTATGTTGTTATTAAGTCCAAGGCATATGAAAAAGCTACAAGTGTAGAGGATTCAGTAGTAAGTAGTCAGATTCAGTACATACACTACATTATTTTACAGTGACTTTTCAGGACAGGACCATACTTGAAGTATTTTAGTCTGTTAATTATTGCATTGGGTAGAATATTCAGCTATAGTTTTGCAGTCTTACTTTTCTAGGGATGCTACAGGGAATCTTCTGTGTCACTACCAATACCTTTACTCCTTTCAAAACTTTACTTCCAGTGATATTCACATGGATCAAATGAATCCTGATGTAATTGTAATGGACATGTAATTTTCTTTCAAATAATATTTGGCCTGTAATGAGTGCAACCAAAACTAATTTTATTTTTCAACCACTATAGCTAACATTTTAGGAAATTATTAGGACTAACTTTTAATTTTTATAGCAAATCAAAGCAGGTTTGATGGCAAATGCACGTCTGAATGTTAAACAGAGATTTTCTACAGATGTAAAAGGGGCTGGTTTGATATGTACTTTTATCCACGATTACGTAGCTGAGTTTTAAACAGTCTGCAAATCTCTCCTTGGACATATAGCACTTGGCCTGTTAGACAAGCATTTTAAGCAATTATACATCTAAATTCAATGATTTGTACTCACAAACAGATGTATAAAAATCACATTACAAACACAATTGCAGGCACAAATTAGAAGTCAGTTGTAAAAGATCAGCAATAAGCATTTTTCTAAAATAAATTGCAGAGTTCCTTTAAAAGTTTAAAACTTTCATACATGTGTCACAAAATGAAACAATTGAAAATGCATTTTGAAGTGCAGTAAATATAGTGATATGGGAGTCGCTGTTGTTGGGATGAGGAATATGGTACCAAACTTCAAAGATAACTTCATGTATGCTTCAGGAGGCCTGCTTTTCTTTCAGAGTGCATGATATGGGGCTAACAGTGTTAAGTTCTCATTTGATTTACATTAGTGCAAATGGTTTAGATCAACAGCACATTCTTGAGACAGATAAAACTCAAGCCCAACCATCAAAATTCAGCTTGTATCTGGGTCTAAACTCTAGCAGTTGCTCTATAACCCGTGCTCAAAGGGGTCTAGTTAAAGCAGGTTGCACAGGTCCATGTCTGTTGAATAGCCTGGAAACTTCACAGCCTTTCTTGGAAGCCTGGTCCAATGCTTTTTCACACTCATGTTCTGGAAGAGCCATCAAATATGAGTCATTGTGTGGCAATTAAGAGTGACAATTAGTGTACTTAGTCTCAAGAGAGTGTTGATATATTTGTGAACAGGACCAAATGTTCATGGATTAATGTTTAGAATATACCACCTGACCTTGCATGCTATATATCTATTGAAAGAAGGCCTTCTAGAAGCTCTGTTCATGAAGATGTTAATGATACATTACAAAAACAGGCAAGAATGACATGCTGTCTTCAAAATTAAAAGAATTACTGACTTCAGGATGCCTACAGATACTCATTCTTAAAATCTTATAGGTGAAGGAGAATCTGTTAGATGAACAGAGAAAAAAAAAATGTGGTACAGATTTCCAGAAAAGATTGATACTGACAACTGTGGTGCCTTAAATATTATCTGAATGCTTTGTAAAGCAAATAAATAAATATTCCATCATTGATAGCTGTGATAAGAGAGACATGAACAGTAGGCAGTGAGGCTTTAGAAGAACTGCATCTCATCAGTTAAACTTCATTGCTTGTTTTGATGCAATTACAAAATTAATGGGCAATGTGAATGAAGTAGTTCATATATATTTGGATTCTAGTGAAGCATTTGACATGGCATCTTGGGATTTTTCAATTTTAAAATTTGATTCAATACTGCCTTCAATAAAATCATGACCATGCAGGCAGCAAACTGCCTAAATGAATGCAAAAAAATAGAAATAATAAACAGCAACATATTAAGAGGAGGATTATAAAAGAGTTGACATTTGTTAGCAAAAGTTGGCAAAAGTTAGATTTGTTTTATGTCTATATTAGTAAACTGAAAGAAAAACTAAAGAGCATTCTAATGCAATCTGTAGATAGTATTAAATTGGAAGGAGTATGTACATCATTAAAGAAAAAGATAAAGAGGAATTTGAGGAATTACAGATGAAAAATGCTATTCATCTTAGAAATATGAAAGCCTGTTCACCTTGAGGAAATAATCTGAAATAGTGGTATGCTGGAAGATACTGGTATTTGTAAGACACAGTTAAGCAGATAAATTCAGAAGATACCATGAAGTATTACATATAATTACATATAAAAGTCATTTTACAGTACAGCAACATTAATGTCTCCATATGTGCATGAAAGCAAGTTTCAATTCAGGTGATGGACCCAGGCTGGAAATAAAAAAAAAAGAGTATTATGATGCAATGCAAGATTTTTTAAAAGATAAAAATGAAGAAAACAGGAAAGGTAAATGATCAGCACATGTAGTTCCTACTGGGTCCCTAGGAAGAGCCCTTTCTGAAAAGCGTCCTCAAAATCTTAACTGTGTGTCTCCTTCTTTCTCCTTTTTTTTCCATGTGTCTGTAAATACCTGATCTTGTTTCCCATTGCCTGCTAGCTGAACTCCCACACTATCTGTCACACCTTAGAAGATGTTTTAGGTGTGTATGCCCAAAAGCTGCTGATCAATTAGTGGTCATTCTTTTCAGAGACTCTCTTGTCACGTTGATTGCTAGGACAAAGCAAGCAGTTATGTTTCTGCTAGTTGACCTGCCCCATTCTCATTAAGAAAAATAGCATATAATAAGCTTCATATAAATAAGAATGAAACAAGGCCCATCCATCAAAATGATGAGTCTATTCTCATCTGCATTTTCTACAGTTATACGGTGTGACTGACTCAGAAGTATGCATTACCTTCAGCCAGCTACTTAGAATATTCCCTCTCCCCTGCAAGCACTGCTATTATTCTGAAATTTAGTCTGTGAATAACGCCAGGAGGGGGCCTTTGGAAACTTCTCCAGTTCCCTTTTTGGTATCTATAGTAACACTCAAAATCTTGTTGCAGGCACAAGGGAACAAACATATGTAGAGCTAAGGGGTTTTTGTTAGTCTAATTGAAATCTTAACAGGCTAATCAAGAGACAGATATCATTAGTTCAGTTACAGTGCTATCAACAACAAACCAAATTAATACTGAAAAGCTTCATTAAAAATACAGGTAAAACTGTTACACAAAAGCTTCCTTCTATCTGCTCTTTTTCTCTGATACTGCACTGCATGTACAATATTCCTAGGTCCTAAGATAATGGTGTCTGTCTTTCTCAAGTAGAACAAGGGGATGGATTACAGTGACATTGGCATCCCAGGGCATCAACAGAAAAAGTGCAGTGTTCAGGGTGGGGGCTGCTGCATCCTTGCTGTTGAGCACACTTGGTTTTATTTTTATATGCATTTTAACACAGTCTGCTTACATGCCCTTTCTTTTCTTTGGTTCCCAATTAATCAGTTTTCTGTTATCTCCACAACCAGTTTTACTTGATTTACAAGGTCACAAGTATGTAGTGACCAGTGTTTGACTGTTACATGTTGTGATTGTGATTTGCAGTTTTATTAACTTTGGTTTGGTTTTCTTGTGGGGTACCTCTGGGATTTTCCTGTGTCTGCACTCTCCCACACTGCATTTTATTCTGCAGTCAGAAACTTCAGTTCACACACAGAATAACTACTTGTTTTTGCTGTAAACAAAAGTTAAACTAAATCACATTTAGCCTGCTATATAACTGCTGTCACAACTGAAACAAATCAGTAAAGGGAGACAAGCCCTGAGTCCCTACAATGTCAGGTCAATGCAAACCTTGTGGCCTTTTCTAGTAATGGCATATATACTGAAAAATACCATCACCACAAAAGACTATGCCTTCCATACTTCAGACTAACACACTGAAACCAGGGTTACCAGGCACGTATTGCTTATTTGCTGTGCCTGACAAACTAAATGACAGGACTTCTTGGAGAGTTTTCTCAGCTTTGCATAAGATGTAGTAACTGATGTTATGCTGCCACTAAGTTCCATAAATATATCTGCTTTATATAAAATAATAAAAAAAATAAAAAAATAAAAAAAGAAGTACTTTATGACAGTGCTTTATAAACTCCACATCATAAAGAACAGTAAGTTGCCACTTTATTAAGGAAAAGACACTAAAGGCAAAAGAAAAATAGAAACATTACTGGAATGTGAGTGTAGAGATGTTTCTATCCATCTTATTCAGTGAGTCTAATGCTAATGTCTAAAAGGAAAACAACTTTCATGAACTCTGAAGAAAACCATGTTTTCGCATCTGATACTCCTAAATAACATTTATGATCTGATACTTTATAAAACCTGGCCCTTCACCTCTTTCTTTCAGTCATATGTACTATCTAGTGGACTGATGGATTCTTAAATACAGATTGTGAGTTTCAAAAACTAAGAGATTATGGTAAATGTCCATATATACCATCTCAGTCTTGTCCATCATACTGCTACAAAATCTGGTTCGTCCACAAGTTGTTGAGTTACATGGGAAGCCAAGATCACTGCAACTTAATTATATCCTTGTCTTGTGGGACCTACTCAGCCAAAATTCTATGGAATGGAATTGGTCCTTTGATTAATAGACTCACCATAAATGGAAAGCCCACATTGCCTTTCACCTCCTTAGAACACTCCTGGGAAAGTTCTCCCATGAGGATATTGTAAAATGTTAGAAAATTACTTCTCTTTCTTGTTCTACATGCTTAATCCTTCCAGATATCACATACTGGGCTGTAATAATGAAGCATCCCACAGCGCACCGGACCTTTTGAGCAATATGAATGAAAGACGTAGAATTATTGATCATAAAAAAAAAAGTAAAATCTTACAAGCAAAGAGAAAAAGGCAGTTAGTTCATTTTTTAATCTATATCAGTAAAAGAAAAACACAGAATCATTTGTCTTTCCATTTCAAAACAGTCTTCCAAAATTGTTGAAATCACCGAGGAAATATAAAAAAATATATTATTTTCTTTTTTGTCATAAACCATTTTCTGTGCTTCTGGAGAGATGACAGAAATTTAATACCTTTCTCCTGAAGTTGTTTGAAGACATTGTATTTCCTTTCTTTTGCTTCCAAACTGTTGTTCTGAAAATGCTTTGAAGGAGATGGAGAGCACCCAAACACCTTCAGAAGGAATTTGCTGCTTTCACTGATGAGAAGAGTGGAGCATTATCTGTAACAAGTTTTAGGTGAATAACAATTGGCATAATGCACACAGTTTAAAATAAACTGTTTATTTTGAAGACCAAGTGAAAAATTTACTAAAGAAAAATGATTCTACATTTTTTTTATCACATGCTTTTGAATTAAGAGTAATTAATTGACCCTCTCAACTCCCTGGCTATTTTAGTCTTTACTTGAGGGCCACCACCACCATTTCCCTTACCCTTGCATGATCATCAGATAAACAATGGTATCATTTTAGAATTCTCTTCTATGGCATGTGTCCGTGTTGAAAATACCAGCTCATAGTGAATCAAGCCTGAGATCACAATAATGCTGTGTTTTTCACTGTTGTACAAAAATATGTTTTCAAACAGTAGTATATTCTGTGTTTGTGCTAGTGTACATTTGCATATTTCTAAATAAGGTGGATAAATATTATAGTACTTGTGCCAGGCGATTCAGAGCTCAGAAACAGGGAGCAAAAAAAGTCAGAGAAGTAGGTTGCTTTCCAATGTAGCAGTCTCAAGGTCATTAATGAAGAAGAAAATCTTGCAGCATATGGGATTAAAGATAATATGGTCTCATAGAAGGGATCCCATGAAAGATCCTTAAACTGAGGAAAGCAAATATATTCTTGCACTCTATGTACTCCATACTGATTAGAACAGGTAACCTGTAAAATTAGGTTATCAGATTATCTATACCAGTGACATAGACAGTTGGTTTGAGTTTCCAATGAGGACTGGCTTCCATACTAAATGAAAATGTGCAGGAGCATTCAAAGCATTCAGACATCATCTTCACAAGGAAACAATCACTGTAATAAGTATGATGTGTGTGAATATTGGACATAAAAAATAGTAACGTACAATACCCAAAAGTAAAATGTTAACCAAATGTAGGTTGAAGATGTGACTTTCCTTTGTAACAAGCTTTGAAATATTCCCAGTTTCATTCATGTGATGTAGGAAACCATATCACATATAGGGAATTATCCACATTTGTCGTAGGAGGATTTAGGAACTGGAAAAACATTTTGACTGAAGCCATCCAAAAGACATGGACTTCACTTAAATTGGAATAGGTTATGCTACTTATGCTCCAAATTCAAACATTATAGAGAAGGTTAAAATGTATGGAAAATTGTCAGATATAGAACAGCATATATTTAATAAAGATACATACCTGCAAAGTAAAATTAAATCTTACTATCCTAGAGAAAAGTAGTGAAGAATTATCCAAATAAATGTAATCCCAATGACAAAGATTAAATGGCATAGATAGTAAAAGAACACCAGAGGTAACGATGATTTTATATGTATTTTGTAAGTCTAAAAATATAGGATGCAAGAATTGAATTGCAAGTTTCTCTATAATAAATATGTCAGAAATTTGATGAGTGGAAGGTAATGAGGTAATGTAATAGCAAGGTTCACTATACGTTAAAATGTAGCATAGGGTGGGTTAAGTTTGTCCTATTGAGATGCAGCATAGAAACTCTATGAAATCAACTTTCATGTCTGAATAGAAAGAATGTGATATTAAGGTCATGTTGTCAATTAACCAAATGAGAGATAGTGGCAGTGGTTCTTGAGCACTGTGAATAACTAGAAATACTACAAAGGCAGAAAACATAAGAATAATGGAAGATGAGGAAGCACTTAATGAAATTATCACATAAGAGGTTTAAAATAAACAAAGCACTTTTTCACTTAGTATGTAATTAAATTGTGGAGCTGGATGTGCTGGATATTCTAGAAGCCAAAAATCTAAATTAATTCCAAAATCTCCTAGGAATGTTCACTGATGACAGGTCTGTAAGTGCTACTAAGTACAGTGATTTAATGCAAACTCCAGGTAAGGAAGTCCCCAAGTCCCTGACACCTCAAAGGATATCCAGAGGTGTATCACTGTAGAGTAACCCAGATTCTCTGCTCTTTTCCACATCAAAGAGAATGCTGAGCTAAATTAGAATTTTTCTGCTCCACCATGGTAGTGTTATGTTCTTACAAGTGTAGTATAAGATTCCTTCCAGATTGATTGCTATCTGCAGTATTTTATCTTTGTTCCTTCATACTCACAGACAACTTGTTCTTATTTGATCCTAATGACATGAAAGTATTGGTATAAAAGTGATTCTTGGATCATTTAGTTATTGATGGAAGTGGTAGTTTCATTTGGAGGGAGGGAAGCTGGTCTGCACATATTTTAAACTGTTTTACCCTGTCTGCACAACCAGTCTAACAAAAGCCTGTTACATTCATGCTGATAGCCAGTGAGGCAGCTAAGTGTTGTTAGGGGTCCTCCGTAATTTTTCAGATTAAAAAAATGAGTAGTCTGCCTTACTGTTGTGCAAACTTACAGCAAGGGAGTAACTATAAAGCAGAAAAGATACTTTCTTAACCATGATGAAATACATAGCCTAACTGTAGTTTCAGAGCTCAGGTCCCTCATATGCTCGGGCTATACTGGATTTTCTCATCAATAGAGAACATCTGTAAGCCCAGCTGCATTATACAATCAGATCTGCGCAAAGCAAGTGAAGTGATTCTCATCTGTTTTGTTCTGAGTAGACATTTGCATTTTTAAATTGCTCAAGAACAACTGAAGAAACGTATTTAGCTCCAGACCACTGCAGTACAGCAGTACACTTGTTTCCACTCATCAGATCCAGGCAAAGTTGTTGGCCTTATGCTTAGGTGTTCATGGAAACCACTATGTTCTCTAAAGGTACCTGATGACCTCAAGAAGAGATCACTCTAAATTTTATCACCTCAAAGCCTGCCCTCTTGCTATCTGGTCCAGTGCATCCAGTGCTTTTCAGGAAGTGACATACCTTGAAGTTGCCTCCAGAAAGGAGAGCATAGTATGAAGTACCTTAAGAAATGCCTAATTATCTTGTCTGCTTACACAAGTGTGATTATTATATGGGGACAGTAACTCCCATGCACAGTTATGGGAGCAAGTAGGAGACTGCATTCCACTCTATTAAATTTGTCAGCACAGTTATACTTGATGTACACTAGTTTTAATGACCAGATAAATGCAAAAAAAAATGAAGGGGTAACAAACATAGCCATTTGTTGCTGCAGAAATGTTTATAGGATATTTGAGGAAAAACATTTCCTTGGTATCCCATGTACAAAGGAGCAGGCAGAATGCCTCTTATAATTCCATTGAATTTCCGTGCTCTCCCTCAAATCTCCTCATGCAGGTTTCTAACTAAATGTTAGAGCAGGGCCATAATCAGTAGCTCCTGTTGAAGAAGATAGCAAAAATCTTCACTTTGCATAGGAGCCGAAAAACTATTTCAGTCCCCTGATTTCTGTTAACCAGTTCTTCTGTAGACCTGAATAGGACCACCAGAGATTTCAAATGAATAGTTCAATTTCCATTCATTATCTATCTGTTTTGCTTGGGTCACAGTGTGGTTATATCTAGCAAATTGAGTGCAGTCTCAGACATAAGAAAGCTACATTAAACTTGTTCTGAGCACAGAAGAATAAGAAGTCTGAATGCACAAAAATTTAGATAAATTGCTGTAACAGTATCAATAACTAAAGTTAGATTATGCTCATGTATTTGCTGTCCAGCCAGTTTTCTCTTACAAAACATCAGAATATGGAAGAACAAAATACAGATCATTTGAATTTGTCATGACAAGTTTGTATCTTTAGATACATGTCTCTTTAGTCTGTGCCATTTCCCCATGGACATAAAATGAAATAGCTTGGTCTTTTTGTGTGAAGGAAACCTTTGTCTCCTGTAGAGTGTACAATACTGTCAGAAAGTTGGACTCTGCTACACTGAGTCTGAATTCTGCAGATCTAAGAGCTGCTTTGTCAATGGATGAATTTCAGCCAGTCACAGTAGAATAATATCCAATTACAGTTTTCTGATAAATGCATTATAAAGTTACATAGACATACTACAAAACTACCATGTATCAGTGCTGTTTCAATCAGAAGTGTTGAACTGCAATGTCAAGATACCGGTCCATGATTATTTTGTTATGTTGTTTCACCCTTTCACACAATCTTTCTCATGTAGGGAGAACTTTCACAAATCTCTCCATGATTAAAAAATAAATAAATAAATAAAGGCCCACGCCTACATTAACAATGGAGTATGATGAAGGAATGCAAGCTGCTGTGAAGTGACAGATGCCTTTGTATTTGAAGTCACCATACTTTGTGGGTAATCTCATAAAGGCTAGCAATCTGCTTCCCAAAAGCCCTACATCTCAATTACACAATGGTGAATTGAATTAGGACCATGAATACATTTTGAGGTTGGAGAAGGGAGGAGAGCTAGTTATGTAAATCGAAAAGGCAAAAGGATGTGCTTGAAAATATAAACAGCTTGTAATGAACTGAATTAATGGAATGGAAGTGGGAAGATGATCTCAGTGTCAGTATTGGTACAGCTCTGCTTTCATACCTATGATTAAAGATTCACCTGAGAATAGACTATAATCCTCCTCCCTTTAACACGGGAAATTACCTACCTCCTAAATTCTAGGGTAAAAGTGCCCGTGGAATGTTCCTGTTCTCTGTCTTACTGACTGCTGAGGTGTTTTGCTTCAGCCTGAGGGGCTAAGAGGTTTTGCTCCATAATTCCCTTTTGGAAGAGTAAAGCGCTCTGTTGAGAAGTAAGGCATATGAATTCATATTCCTCCAGAAATACAGAGAAAGGGGACCCAAGGCCTTCTGTATCCTATGGCAGTGCATTAACCCAGGGGATAGAAAAAAGAGAACTACATCTCTTTGACTACCATTTTTGTGAATTTTCCCCAAATACATTTTCCAGACAAATCTACTAAGTAAATTCAACCTGCATTTGCAAATAGTTGCAGGATATTTTCACTGACTTTACAGCATAAAAAGAAAGGGGAAAAATGGTTCATACTAATCTAATTGCATATCTCCAAGCATCATTAATCTCAACCTACCTCTCTGCTTGTTTGACAAAACTGTGCAGATAGTGCAGTAATGGTCACATGAGAAAAGTCTACTTGAAGTTAATTGAGTGTTTGTATAGAATTTGGTGTTCTAAGACTTTTAGTTTATTAGGTATAATTTTGGTCAGCTCACTAATGGGAAACTATACTCAAGATGGAGATGATCCAGAAAAATTCAATACAGTTAATACAAGAATAGAAGGAGCAATGTGAAATAGGTGGAGAACTGCATGTGAACTTTTGAATGTTTTCCAGACTCTCTAAAGTTCACAATATTTTCATTTTGATCAGCTATTTCTGTTCCTCAGACACAACCCTTTTTGTATAAATCACTGTGCTTCTTTAGTAGGAACCTAGTATACATTGGCATGAGACTGTATATAGTAATTCCATAGAATCTATCCTTAGTGACTGTTTGAATTTTCCTTTATTATATTTCATTGAAATCACTTAGATTTACCCATAATCATTCAGTTTCCTATGGCCATTTCTTTTCTGCTGTTAGCACTGAACTAGTTCAATGACTCCACCACCTCTAAGCTATTGATCTGTCTGACATTTGATTCGACCTGTTCAGTTATTTGGAGTGCTCCAAAGATAGATCAGAAAGATGCATTACGTGCTTCTCTGACAGAACATGTCTGGAAGTATTGCAGAAGAATGCAATTTTTTTTTTTTTTAAATTAGCTCTTCTTTTTATGAGTACTGAACTGTTTGTGCATATTTTAGCATATGGATTCATTACACTTATGTGTGTAAATGGGTATTTATAGACACAAATGAAAAAGTTACTGCTGTGGAACTTTGCTTGGATCTTAAGTGGCCCTGTGTTATACATTTGTTAAATTCAATTTACAACAACTTTGAAATAAGCAGAATTTGTGCTTTTACTTCAGAAGGTTAAGTTACAAGAATTCTTGAAAATCCAGATGGTGTATCTGCATTAGAAGTAAGGAAAAATAAATTATTCTTAGCTTCCTCCTTCAGAATTATGTTTAGGTTACTTGGAAATGCTAGACTAGTTCCAAATGGGCAGGAGCACAAAAGAAGTAGTAACCAGCATCGGTAAACCTTCAAATGGGTCTCCAGATTAATTTAGAGAGCCAAGTGAAATACAAGTTTCATGTCTACAAAACTGGAATTTGTGAAGGTCTAAGAACCTAACTCTTTGTAGGTGGACACGGATCTGATTCTGGTATACAAATGTGTCTATCACTGACCTCAGGGGGATCAGGCATACATTTTTTACTACTTCTATTGTATTAGAATCAGATTTATAATATATGTGTTAAGTCTTCTTAAAAAGTTCCTAACCATCTTAAACACACTTAAATTGCATGCATTTTAAACAAAATAAGCGTGTTTTTATGTGGGAGTTGAGAAACTACTCAAGGGGAAAGATGAGTCATCAATATTTAGGTCAATAGAAACAAAAGCACAACTGATGGTGGCAGACAGACAGGAGGAAAGGAACAGAAGGGGTGGGTGAGGCTGAAGGCAGACTCAGAGCAAGACAATGGGCTGGACTGATTCCAGACACAGCATGGAAATCACCAAGCATAACACTGACAAGGTGCATCGTAATGTGTGATGATGTGCTAGAGGCAAGAATGAGAACCTGTCTCTGTGGGAAAAGTGTCTTATAATGTAATTAACTAGGAGGAAGTCAGGAAAAAAAATAATTCAAAGAAGGTGTGAACTTCTGTGGAAAACAGACTCTTCTAGCTAGACATCTAAATTAACATTTTGTAAGCAAATTTAAAACTGTATCAATTGAATTACTTGAAGATGTTGAACCAGAGAGGCAACACTTCCTCTCTCTTACACTGTAAGGTTTTGGAAGCAGGACTATTTTTGTTCCTCAAGCACCAAGAGTTTCTTTGGTAATATATTCAAGAGGTGCTTGAAGTAAATGATGGAGACTTTCCTTCTCAGTGTAAGTCATACAAAGGGTCATAGATGGGAGACATATAACTTTGAAATTAAAGTGACTGAATGTAGATGATGAGACATTTTCTTATAGGTGGGAAAGAAGTGAAAGCTTCACCACCTACTCAGACATGACATATGTAGAAAGACCTGGAAAAGAAGTGTTAATTGAATGAATGGCAGAAAGAGAGAAAGAGAGAGAGAGAGAAGCAAGTTTAGTTAGCCATCGTGGTTAGTAACTGGAATTAGGAAATTTCAGTTAAAAACTGGAATTAGGAAAGAAAAGGAAAACAATATGGTTATGAATTTTGGCCTGATCCTGAAGCCTTTGTGGTTTTGAAAATGTATCATAACATAAATTATAAAGGAAATTTAATGTTTTTTACAAAATATAAATCTGTTAATGAACAATGGAGTTTCTCAAAGGTGCAAAATCAGTAGTTTACTATGCCTATCAAGTGCTTCACTGATATACTGCAGTCCTTTTCTGAACCTCTTTCCCACAGCATCATGGAAATAAGGTCAGCCTTACCATTCTGGTTTTATTTTTTCCCTTGAGCATCTCAGGAATTAATTTTTGAATGCAGTGACTGCATGTAATTCTTATGTCTACTTCATCTGAAGCCTGTACTTTTTGCAGGTGATATTGATAGATTGCATTGAGAGAAGATGAAAACAGAGTTGCTGAGCAAAGAGGTCAATTGTCTGGGAACACAATTTATATTCCCAACTATACTGAATGACCCTGAGAAAATAACTTCTCTCTTCTGTACAAAAGCTTTACCACCTCTAACATAAAAGTAATGTTGACCTCACTTGCAAAATTATTTTGAGCTACACTGTTGTGCAATTGTGTCTTATTTTCACACATTTTTAGTGACTTCAGTGACATGTTGATAACCAGGTTGGCTTAAGCTCTCAGTTAATTTCAATAGCTACTTGCTTAATCATCTACAAAATAACTCCACTCAGTGATCAATTTCTTCAGGTCGATTTTGTCTGTGGCCCACTTTGCCTGCTTTGTTCCTGTTACTTTTCCCAAATATTTCTCTCACCATCTATAAAGGGAAAAGAAACTTAGTTGAAAGAGGTACAAAGTCAGTGTGAGCTGAATGAATGTGATATTCAGAACTACACATACAGGTATGGCAGAAAAGAGGACACCTTTCAAAATTTTCATAATCAATGGGCAAAGAAAACAGAAACACCAAAGAAACTGAAAGAACAATTAGGTGGGGTTCAAAAGAGATGAAAAAGCTGTAGATATTGACCTTCTTCTTGAGATACTCAAGAAGGATCAATAATATTGAGAGATACACAGACACTGCACACAGTGGAAGGAAAAAAAAAAAACAACCAAACCATGAAACTGTAATCATAGTCATGTGGTAGATCATAAAGAAGCTGAAAAAGAAACATTTAGAGCAAAGTAAGGACTGAAACTGAGGCTTAAAAATTATCAAGAAATCTGTGTTGCAAAAGCTAGTCAGAATGGGAAGGGTAAGATCATTGGTTTTGCATAAAATAAGAGACTATGAGGTCAAATATGTATGGCTTTAAAAACTAGTGAAATAGTGGAAGTTCTATACAGAGAGATAAATGTCAAGGGGAAGTTAAATAATTAATTATGTAGCTTAATATAGCAAGATAATAACACACAAAATAGAAAATATAACCACGATGACAGAAAGATGATGTTTTCCAAAGAAAGCTAACCTAGAACTAATTCCAGCAGATGCAGGGCATGATCAGACAGATAGAACAGAGACGTTACTTTGCCACTGCAGCTAAATCAGATCTTAGACTACAGTATTTGAACTATTTTATCTTTCTGTTTCCACTATGAGATGTCTTTGATCCATGATTACATCACTGACTTAGTGTCACTCAAACGTGTATAGACTTGTTTCTCATTCCTTGTATTACCAGTGAGGACCAGAACCACTATACTTTGTTTCTCTCCCAACAGTGAAATAAAAAGTGCTATTTATATGCATGTATATACAAATGTGGAAGTGAAATTAGACACAGATACATTTTCTTAGAGGAAAAGAGATCACTGACTAGGATGATCTACTGAACTGTTTTTATATATAATGCAAATAATGATAAATGAGCAAACCTACAAATCTGGAATAGTTAAGCTATCAGATGTATTCACAGATGCACAAACGATTTTTTGTGTAGTTGCATCTGAAATGTTTATACATTCTTTTGTAATATGTGTGTTGCTAATCTCCAGTCAGTTAAATATGTCTTCAGTTTTGCGGACAAGAAACTCGTTGACTTGCTTAGATTTTTAAGATTGAAGGTCTTCCATGAAATAAAGTGTAGCACTTCAGTGCCTTAGGATTGCTCTACAGCATACTCACTGTTACAGCACTTAACTTTTTGTTTTAAGTGTCTTTCTTTGTAAATGGTAGGGGTTTGGGGCTTGCAAACTAGAAAAAATAATATAAAATTATTGGTGTGCTTCACATTTTTAGGAGACCTTCATTCTTCCAAATTAGAATTCAAATTTGTGAAGTGCTCCAGTAGCTTTAAATTGTTGTGGATTTTAGATCCAGTCCCTGATCTTTCCAAAGTGAAGAGCTTATAAAAATGTTGAAGCCCTTTAATAATTCTGAATTACATAACAGATATATGAGTAGAATTTTAATTTAGTTTTAACTACTTAGTTAAGTACCTAACTAGTTTTATTTCAACTACTTAACTAAGTTAACTAACCTGAACCAACCATGTAAATATAAACTCATAGCATGACTTAAATTTCTGATAGTGTTTGAATTTTTAGAAGTATCATGATAAAAACCTTCTGTTTAGTTATTGTGAATGACAAAGTACTGTTGGGGAAAGCCGGGCTTTATGCTGAAGTCTGTAGTATCTTTTTGCAAGGGACACTGTTTTCATTTTATGTCTCACACCAACTATGTATAGACCTTGGACTGCTTGCAGGTTATTAAGCTTTTCTATATATGGCCCACAAAAAACCCCAAAACAAAACAAAAAACAAACAAACAAAAAAACCAGCTGTAGTTATCATTGATAGAACTGGCTGATCATCTGCTGTGCTAGGCTGGAAAAGACAAAGGCAGCAGCTGATCAGCATTTGGAGAGCCAGCTATTTCCCCAGTTCTTCCTTTGATCTTGTACATCACCAAGAATATATTTTGCAGGTTTGTTTTAAAGGCTTTACAATGCAAGACTTAGTCATTTATGTGCATGATTTCTGCTGTCCATCCACAACCTACCCTGAAGCCTAATATGTAGTTTACTGGTGTTTATGCATAAACAAAATATAAAGTCAGAGAAAACAGTTTGTCTGCTATTCAGATACAATCTGCTGGATGCTCAGCTCAATTATGCATATTTTTTGTATATAACTATTGACCCAAAATTTTCTGGACATTTGCAAATAGGAGACTAGAGCAGCATCCCAAGCAAAGCCAGAATTTTATGCACAGTACCTCTCTAATTCCATATCAAACCATCTGAATGCTCACAATTGTGAAATCTATATGAACACTTTGTTTAGTTGATGTATTGGCATCTGAATTTGATATATACACATAAAAATATAAAAATTTTGACATAAATAAATTGCCCCAAATTTCTTCCAAATACAAGCATATTTCCATTTTCACAGAAAAACACAAACAGATCTGTGAGCTTCTTTATGTTTAAAATTAAGGACAAGTATTTTTCCATAGCCTGCTAAAGAGTTACAGGGGAGCTCAACACCTGACATTTATTTTCTAAAGAAGGGCGACATTTACTGGTACATTCTGTCTTGCAGTGCTCCATTGATGCCAATCACTTTAATCAGCTGGCTGAACTCAGTTCATGCCTGCTATGCATAACTGAAGAGGTACAAACAAGCACAGCAAAGCATGCCAGTGAAATTGGCTCAATATGTTACGAATAAAATTAACAAGCATTAGGTTCAACAGCTAAGCAAATGGAATCAAAAGTGAACAGATATGCAGGTATCCTGGTATTGAATCTCATTTGACCCTGCTTAAAAATGTATTTCTATGCCTTCTTTTGACAAGAAGTACTTGGAACAAAGTGGTCATTCGATCTTCTGCTAAAGATTCTTTTACATGAGTATATATTTTTCATTCCCTTTAAGAAAATATGCCAACATAAAACCCCAAATTAGCTCAGTTCAGACTCTTACTATGAATAGGTGACCAAATGTAGTGAAATGCTTTCATCTTGAAATATGGAGGAAAGCCAGACTCAGCTGTCTGTCCACCCTTTTCAATCCTAAATTCTAATGCAGATTTGATCTGCTGGTGGCTAACATAAGACTTTGGATGACTGAAAACTAGTGTAAAGATGTTTGTTGCAATGCCAAAGCTGCTACAGGTTCCTGATGAGATCCTGAGCCAGCTGCCAACCTATTACCTCTGAAAAAGAAGAGGATCATTTGTGTTGTTCTAAACTCTACTACTGCTCTGCTGACCCACCAGTGTGAGTTTCTAGCCAGGTGCAGTCTGGCACTCCCCCACATCAGTTCTGTTTGAACAGGAAACTCTGGTTTTGAAACAGAGAAGATTAATGCATTAAGCAATGAGATGTGAGAAATAACATGCAGGAAGCCTAGTTATTCCAGAAATTATTTTTTCCCTATATTTTCTAGCTATTTTTTTCCTAATTTCCATCTAGAAGGAGAAGTGTTAAGAAAACAAAGGAATTAGATGACCTATGACAAATTCTCATGATAGTAAAATCTGCTCCTAAAAAATTCCTATAGAACTTTTAGTTTTTAAACTTAAATATATTTCCCTAAACAGAGCTTAAAGGCAATCAATAGTATTATATAACTAGAGAATTTTGGCCTGATTTTGGTTATATTCAGAAATTTTAGAAAAGGCTGATTTCCCTTAAATACCTGTGGTTCAAAGTAAGAAAAGAAGAAAAATATCTCTGTCATGATAACAACAAAGCAGAAATCACCTAATAT
>JANIJG010012282.1:88798-116496 GCA_024611175.1 Megaceryle torquata
AAAATCTTGCCCAGAAATCCTTAAGGAGGATGTTCTTATATATTCAGTAAACCTTACTTGAGAATACTAAAAACCTTTTACATAAAAAATCTATGTTGTATTTATTTGTAGCAGGCCATCTGAACATGCTGTTCTTGCCCTGACATAGGAGATGAGAGCCTATAATGAATTGACCTCCTTTCATCAATACCTAAGAGATCACTTTTATGAATTTTCATGTATTGCTCTTAGAAATTATTTCACATGTTAAGAAGGAGAAGGCTGGAAATGAAGTTTGTGTTTTCTGCAAAATTCCAGTCTGCCTTGAGTTCTAGACCCTATTGCCCAAAACATTGTTTTTCAAATTGAAGTTAGACTAAAATTCCTGAAGTTTTGGCTGGCTTAAATTTTTTTTTTTTTAATATGAACCGAATTTCACCTTACTTTGAAAAAATAGGTTCTGCTTTTTGTCAAAACTAAGTGACTGTTCATACAAGAAGTCAACCTCAACAGAGAGAAGTGCTTGCCTTGTTTCAGGTTCAGATAAAACGCAAAACAAGAAAAGACTAACCTGGCTTCAGATTTCACTGCCTGCTTTTCAAAGAGATCAACCAGAACTCTGTCTGTTTGAGAGACAGTCTTCACTGTATGTTCACTGAGATTGCATCTGAGTTTGGCCCTGATGCCATCAGCTACCACTAATCTAATTGTCGTGTAAAGATCATCCTAAAACCAGTCAAAGCCTCAAAGTAATTTTTAAAAAACATGCTCCAGAAGTCTCCATATATAATTACATAAAATTAAAAGATACTCTGAAAAGTGTGCCAAAGTAGTTGTGGAATTTAAATTCATCTACTCCAGTTTAAAATTGACAGTGGCTTTGCTGACCATTGAATCTGGGTGTATATCATACTGATTTTGAACTCTAGTACATTATGCTTTCCACCAGTTTTTGATGTATAAAAATACACATACGATTTTAGTGCGAGGATATGTGGAGTCTTAGTCCTCACTATTGCAGAATTCTTTACAGTGAGCCCACAATGACAGATTTACAAAAGAATAGTGATTTATAAAGGTGACAGTTCCCCTTGAAGCAATGTATATTTTGGAGGCATTAAATGGTATGAAATTTCTAAACATTCAAACATTGACTTGGCAGGCAGGCAGCAGACATGTGGCAGAGGGAATATTAAAGGCTAATTTTATAACATCATTCTGTTTGTGATCTGCGTATAAATGAAATTTAGGCCCACAACAACAAATCAGATTATTGAAGAGGAGCAGGTATAGATTAAAAATCAGGGCCTTGAGAAGAGAAACCTGTGTGACACTTGCAGAGAAGATTTCATGGCACTGATCAAGCCACAGGAGGTAAGCCAATCTCATTTGGATAGAATGAAGCAGAACCAAGAAATAACACAACACTTCAAAATACCTCTTACAAAGCATTTGAGAAGAATTGAGTGTCTATTTATGTCAAAGACAGCTATTACATGTAGGAGGCTAACTAGAGAAAATTCTACTTGTATTCACAAGGAATTACTGATGACTATAATGATGAAAGTTTGGAACTGTATTGTGGTCTGAAAACAAACTAGTCTCAGAAGGGCAAATCTTCATCAGAAAGAAGACAGAACAGCTATCAGTTCAAGAGAATTAACAAAACCCCCTCAATCAATCAAATAAATAAATCCATCTGTAAGTGAAATGAAAGCTAAAAATAATTTAAGGATCCTGTATTAATTTTTACAGGTAACAGCATAAGAAAGAATCAGTTTGGTGAAGCAAAGTTAGGATATTAATAAAGCACATAGAATCATAGAGATTGGAAAGGACATTTAATGTCATCAAGTCTAGCTATTAGCCCAGCACTGCTGAGTCCACCACTAAACCATATCTCTGTCACATCTACATGTCTTCTAAATACCTCCAGGGATGGTGACTCCATCACTTCCCTGGGTAGCCTGTTCCAGTGCTTGACAACAGTGTCAGAGAAGAAATTCTTCATAATTTCAAATCTAAAAGCCCCATGGCACATCTTGAGGCCATTTCCTCTTGTCTTATGACTTGTTACTTGGGAGAACAGACCAACACCCACCTCACTACAACCTCCTTTCAAGTAGGTGTAGAGAGCAGAAAGTTCTCCCCTGATCCTCCTTTTCTCCAGACTAAACAACTGCAGTTCCCTCAGCCATTCCTCATAAGACTTGTGCTCTAGACCCTTCAGCAGCTTCATTGCCTTTCTTGGGCATGCTCCAGCACCTCAATGTCCTTCTTGGAATGAGGGGCACAAAACTGAACATAGTATCTGAGATGCAGCCTCAGCAGTTCTGAGTACAGGGGAACAATGACTTCCCTAGTCCTTCCAGCTACACTATTTCTGACATAAGGAATGGATCTAATCACACTGAATTGTTAATTGTCTGTGAGGAGACCTGACACAGTGAATATTCTCTTGGTTTTGAAACTCTGTTTAGTTTGTCATCTTAAGTTTTAGTACAAGAAACAGGAAAAACAGAAACTTGTGAAGAATAATGAGGACATGATCACCTGCTTTTTAAACAGAAAAAGGGGCAAAACCTATCCAGAAAAAAAACAGGAATATCAATGAACATGTTACTTTATTACTGATAGAACCCAAGAGATTTGTCACAGATGCCAGAAAGCACTCCCAGGTTACCTTCAAGTTTTTAGAACAGTAGAAGAATCAATCATTCCATGTAAGTATATGCCCAAAAGTGAAAGCATTTTCCCATGCTGTAATTAGGATAATGACTGGTAAATACTCTGTGGTAACACATTGATCACAGATAATAAAGGGCTGATTATTGAGCCCCGGGGATGCCTCAAGTGTGACTCCACATGGATGATTAGAAGTTGTACACAGGATGTTAAATCTATTAGAAATGTTCAAGTGTAATACAAGTAATTCCCAGACATGTTTCAGGATCAGAAAAAACATATTTCATGGCTTGTAATATCAAATGTTGCAGTAAACTTACAGAGAAAGGAAAGGAAAATCTTTGCCACAGTTGTCAACAGACCATTTTTCATTCTCTAGCTGCTAGAAGGGACCTCAAAGCAAGCTTGAAATATTCTTACTAGCTTTGTTCCAATTGAGCAAGACCCAAGCAGCAATCTCCTGCATGATTACTTTAACACAAATGAGGGAATTTGAAATTAATTTGTGTTACAAAAAAAACCCCTATTTCCTAGATCTGTGAATTAGGAAAAAAAAAAAAAAAGGTTGGTTGACAGGGTTTTGGGTTTTTAAATGTTTTTCCTTTCTGAACACAGCTAATTGCTGCAATCTTAAAGTACAATTTCAATTGCAGCATCTGTGTTAGTGAGAGAAGGAAAATATATGTGTATTATTTAATGAATATTAAGTATATATATAAAAAGAATGAAAAAAAGAAATGCAATTCCAGACAGGCTTTTTCAATGATTAGTCTTAGTAAGTACCCCTGTTTTGTTTGTTCTTTGGAGAATGTTTTTAAAGGCATGTTTTTCTTGGGTTGGTTTATTGGTTTTTTTTCTGTTTAAAGAATTTAAACATCGAAAACTAACTAAAATACTGGACCTGTGACTCTTTCATCTCACAAGATTTACTCTATGTCCATAATGAATTCTGATACTGGAGTCTGTGTGTGCAGTTGTGAGAATTTACAGCACATTTGCCCCAAATTAATAAAGGAAATCAGGAATGATCCATCTCCCTCAGTGTGTCATTGATCTACAGAGACAGGGGAGAACTAGATTCCTCAGAATGTGTTTCATAACAGGCAATGCAGTGGACAGAGAGACAACTACATCAGAAAATAGGAAACATTAAAGAATGACACCTGAAATATTTTCCTCCTCAGTGCCGGGTGCATTATTAGAAATAGACATGGAGAATTAGACATCTCAATGAAGCTGTAATTCAGTACTTTCCAGTTGTAGATGACATCTACATGTTTATGGACAATTGCTTTGTTGCTTTCACTGAGAAGGATCAGAGAGGCACCTATCTATTGTATGATAGGCTAGTGATTTGTATGATGGGCTTTTATATGATTAATTATATGATGGCTTTCAAGAGCATTTGCTTTTGAAGCTATAATTCTACCCTAATTTTCCTCCTGAATGTCTGGAGCTTTATACCACTTTTTCCATCTCAGAGTAGAAATTTTCAACTGCAACCCTCTTCATTGTTGCTGAAGTTGGGTCATTCTGAAGAAATGAAATTTCATGGGGGTAAAGGGATCAAATTAATGAAAGCCTGTTTCTGTAGCCATGTTGATTTCCAAGAGAATGGGTGGAGGGAAACATTTTGGAATCCGGGCATGTTTGCATCATGTTTACATTCTGCATTAGTAGTTTTGAGGTAGCCCTGAAAGCAAGTCACAGTCCAAGATTGTTCCATGTGGCAAGAAAGGACTCTAGACATGTTTCTACAATCATCATCTACTTCACTTAATGGTTCCATAATTATTCTGTTCTGCCTGTAGCTCATTTCAGCCTGAAATGTGCCTAATACTTAATGTCTGGGGTCTTGCTTAAATCTTGGTGCTGCAAGGCTCACCATCTTGGCAGATGAGATACAGGCAGCTCAGTCCCCTCATACATCAAACCTGAGAAGTTTCTCTCCTCTTTATAATACACATATATGTTATTAAATTATATTTTTTTTGTGCTAATGCCAATGCAAGTTCCCAGGGGCACAGCAGGATCACACACACAGCCCAAAATTTCATGACTCTCTTTATCTGATTTCCCTCATGGTCTAAGCATAGCAGCAGATTTGCCAGGACCACAACATACATACACTGTGCCTACACAGTAGTCCTGGACCAACCAGGATCCACCCCAGCAAGAAAGCTTTAGGTCTGCCACAGCACGCTGAGGGCGCTAAGCACTCAGGGGGATAACCCAGAAGAGTCTAGTATACTTTACATCCCACCATGTTTTAATAAGGAGAAAAGGGAAATTTTTTGGTGCTTATCTCAACTCTACTAGGAAAGCAATTCTTTTCTACCAATTCTGAAGCTATCAGTGGGATTACTTGGATTGGTGGGATTCCACCATGTAGGAACAAAATGGATGCCTGTGTTGATGGACCTTCCTTAGACCAGCATTTGGGACAGAAGTCTAAAATGTGAGTGACAGAGAAGATGAAGTAGAAGAAACCTTAATAGTACAAATGCAGTTCTTTTAATTACTCTGGGATCAGCTTACAGAATAAGTAGTTTTGGGAAATGATCATTGTGCTGCTAGTGTGCAAATCTGTAAAGCTGTTTCATCAGCCTAGGTTGATGGCACTGTCCTGGTGCCTGAGCAAGATTTCAAAGTACAAAAGAGTCAAACAGAACTCAAGTGTTTCCTGTGAGATAGGAAAGAAGCTGTAATTAACATAATTAGTTAATAGACATTTGTAAGCCATTCCTGCAATACCATAGGAAAAGACATCTCAAGGTCCTTCCCTGCTCAATTTATTGTACCAATTCACAGTACATTCATTCGCTGTACTGGATAATACAGTTTTTCCCAAAGCTGGTTAACAAGGTTCACAGCCTCTTCAGAAAGATGCTGAAACTTTTGAATGCCCCCAGTGGATTGAGACAAAAGTAAGAAAGAACTTTGATTCAGGGCCCTTATCATTAGACTTTTCCCTGTATAGACATATATTTGTATCCATATGTACATGAATTACAGTATGGCAACTTGACATCAGGGAGCATGAGAAGTGGGCAGTTTCACAAGGGTAGATGAGCTGGAAGCTGAAGCTGACAGCAAGACTGCAGATGAAAGGTGCAGTCCTACATTATGCAAACAAGAAGAGCAGAATAAGTCCAGTGTCAGCCACAGCCCACTGATCACCAGACAGCCTGTACTGATGTGGCAAGTCAGAGATGAGGCTGAGAAGTCAAATCAGCCAGACAAGATCAGGACTGTCATGGTGCCAGGCCAAGAACAGCTTAACTACAGCATAGCACAGACATGGACTGAGGGCAGGGGCCTGAGCTTAAATGCAATCCCTGAGACAAGTGAAGTGTGTGTGCATGGAGGTACCAGTTTTCACATTTTTTTTTCTTATGGCATGGGTGTTTCCACAGCAGACAGATAAAAAGTTACATAGTTTTCTGGCAGATCAGAAGTGACCCTCAGCACAGGAAGCCAAGCCTCTGGAAAGGGATGGGAAAAGAGGCCATAGAGGAGGATTATAGAGAAAGATGGTTATAGACTCTTTAGGATAATCGGAGCCTGTTGGTGAAATCAGGACCCTGACACTTGATAACAAAATACAGCTTTTATAAAAGATGTCCTTTGTAATTGCCAGTCACTTTGGATTTGTTTTTTTGTTTGTTTTGGTCCACAAAGTTTCTATTTAAGTCAACAGGAGTTGTATACACAGATAAATGATAATAAATAAATCCATCATGTTTTTTTCCCAGAACTAGAAAATATACAATATAGGGCCTTATCCACCTTCTGGGAGGTGATAGGTGTTGTCAACTCTAAACAACTTCACAGATAACATTATGATTCACGGGAGGCCATAGTGTAAGAAACTAGGGAGCTGGATCACAGACCTTCTTCATGATTCAGTTTAACAGCCTGAGTTTAACTCTGTCAGGAGAAGAACTTCACTAATATTGCCGTAACTATTTATTAGTTCTTTTAAGAAATTTCATTGGTTTCTGATATGATGAATACAATGCTTAACAGGGAAACTTTTCCACAGAAAATCAGTTTTATTGTGTCCCTGTATGGAACAATAAAACACTGAAAAAATTACCAATACTATTTCTTATTGTCATTGATTTGACTATGGTATGCTGTCTAGCTTGGATTTCTCAGTGTGTCAACTAATTAACTTCACAGATTTCTAAGAAAATTCCACTGCTTCCAGTTTACTGTTATGAACATATAAAATAGTTTCTGCATCATCTAAAAATGAAATATAACCTTTTAAATGTTTAGACTTTACTTCCCTTTTTTGTGAGTCATGATACTCCGGATAATGTTCTATATTATGTTCCTCTTGAAGCATTATTCAGGCGCTTAAGATAAAACAAATGCTTAAAAACATGTTCAATTTGATTGCAATGTGTCCAGACTATAACAAGTGCTTCATATATGCATAAACATAGAGATTAAGTCTCTTCACTGGCATATGGGGAACCTGTCCACCCCAGAGATTAAGCAATTTCACTTTTTCTGTCTTGAGGCTAAATACCACAATAATTTCAACTCCTAAATTATGCAGTTTGAATACACCCCTGAGTCAATTACACAAAGCCAACGTTTCAAAGTCAGGGTAAGTGGCTGTACAAGTGTGTCCTTCCTTCTCTCTCCAAAACACACACAGAGACACATATATGACCTTGGATGGACACACACCTCAGACCTGCTCCAAAGCCATCAAAGCCAGATGAAATGCTTCAGCTTACCACAGCTGGTTTTGGATCTTATGAAATCTTACATTTGCCTTACAGTTCTGCTCAGTTCTGAAATCTTATAGTTCACATCTGTGCAAATCCTGAAACAAACATAGAACAATTACAAAACCCAAAAAGTTGTGCAGATGCTGATAAACTGACAAGCATTTACCTTTTCTAGTTCCCAGTATTGTGCTGAAATGTTCAAGGTGCAGCACAGTCCTATCACGGTCATTGGTATTGGAAGGCACTTCAGCATTTTTAAGAGTGTTCAGCAAATGCAGCTCCTGTTAGGAAAAATCACTGGCTTGTAGCTCATAGTGAAAGAGTCACTCAAGAGATCACTTATCCTGGCTTCTTGCCCATTCCCATCACACTGTTCTGTAACCTGCTTTCAAAATCTTGAGGTGATGGAAATTCTATGGCTCCCCAAGGCAGAATGATCAAAGCTTCATTGTCCCTACAGTTGGGAAGTTTTCCCTGGTCGCCCCTGTTTCAGTCTAAGCTCAGGTCACAGAATCTGTCAACAATATATAACCAAATGGCAGGTATTTAGCTAGGTCTACTTTGGTATCATAAGATCCCAGTAACCCAATCCAAGCTTCCCTTGGTTGTCCTTCGAGGGTTAATTTGTTTTGCATATGTCAAACTGTCCTATCTATTGGATGTTTGATTTTGCACATCTGTAAGTCAGATGAGATTGAAATCTGCATAATTTGCTATTTTCCATAGTAGTCTTGAATTGAAATACCTAGTACCTTGTGACACAGAAGAAGAGGAGGGAAGGAATAGATCTTTTCTTAGCATTAAATGTTTAAAATATGTTAGAGGAAGTGAGTGCAAAAATGATCTTGCCTTTATATGTTGCAGGGTTTGTTGCTCATAAACTGGAAAAGATGATTGAGAAATATGATCAAACAATGTTTTAGTGACCTATTAATCTAATGAGTTTTGAAAGAGGAGTTGCAGGGATGAAGGATTATCTGGAAAGAGATGCAATTGTGGTTGATAGCGAATACAAAATGTAATACCATATGTGGCTGTAACTTCATAGCTAGTGTCATAAAAATGCACACATTCTGTTTGCATGAGCTTTTCATATAATTCCCTTGGGAGGTAGTGAGGAATTTGTTTTCCAAAATAAAGCTTTGGTAATTTTATATACTTGTCTTATATGCAACAACCTTCTTTCATTTACCCAAATGAAAAAAGGAGCAGTTAAAACAATGATTCTAATCCTGCATATAAAGCATGCTGTACATTCATGAAAGGACCCAAAACTAGTAGAAGGAAAAATGTAGGATTCACCAGATGTCTGGAGGCCTCTTCTCTTCATTAGTATGATGAGTTCCGTGTCATGGAAAACAGTGCTTGCAGTACATGCATTTATGGCAGTGGTTGATATGTTGCCTCATGGAAACAGAGGCAACATATCCAGAAACACCTTCTTAAAAATTTAATGTGTCCTTTGTAGTTTCTGGCAGCAATTTCACAAGAAATCTGTAAACACAGGTACAGATAAAGAAGACTTGTGTGTTGTTTACATTAGCAAATACTCAGATAAATTTTTTATATAAATTCTATGACACTGTCCACAGGAGTAGCAACCTACAATCAGGTTGCTATTGTCATTTGCATTGCAGCTGTCAATACCATGGTTTTATACTCACGGTAGCATTAGAACTAGATCCTTCAGTGACTGACATATGAAATAGATGGGACTATCTACATCTATAACATTGCATATACAACTGTGTCAGTGCTCAGAATCTCAGTTGTATCAAGTGATATCTTACATACCACGGTCTCCTTTGTCAGTTAGTTTAAGGAACAAATATGCTATGTAAACAATTTAATTTCAAGACAAAACCACAAGATTCAATGGCAGCCTATTTTTTTGAAACACTGATGAAGTCTAATATCACAGCTGTTCTTTGGGTCCTTATCTCTGAAGTGATTTTTACAAAGTTGATTAAAAGTCTACATCAATTTATGTTTACATCAGAAATTTTTTTGAAAAGTGATTTTGAGGAAAATGTGCTTATGAGCACACCTGTTTAACATAATTTGAAATAAATTTCTATTCACATATTTTTGATATTTTTTTCTAATTAACTTTAATAAATCCTCTTTAATATTTGTTTTACTGTTGGAGGAAGTATACCAAAAATATATTGGCTACAGACCAAAAAATAAAAAAGGCACATATCTCTTTAACTCATTCTGGAAATTATTTTACCTTATGGAGAAGGAACAGTTTGATGCATGTTTTTCTCTGTGTATGAACACATTTTATTTATTTCCAGCAGACCTGATAGTTTTTAAAATTGCTATAAGGGGAAAAAAATCCAGTATGCTAAGGTGTTGCATAAACTGCTGAAAATACTAAAATCAGGGGCATTCACAGCTCTATTAAAAATATTTCCTAGCATAGTAGATGAATCAATATGTCTTTCTGCAACATATGCTTCTAATGCAATTACAAGCAAAAATTGGTATTTAATCTATTTATCATAAACCCCTAAATATTTATTCTTCATGTCCAAGTCAATTTACCCTCATGTCCTTATCCCATTCGTCACTTTTGCCATTACAGAGTCCACAGTCATTATAGGCTTGACCAAAAGCTCTGTTAAAATCATGCAAGTAGTGCTGGATTTGTCCTTCATTTGTGGAGCAGAAGCTCCCACGCATCATTGTTAAATAAGGGTAAAATATTTGAAAATCTGTTCATTTGCAAGGGGAGGTACATAAACAAGATGAATACAAAAATCACAAAGATGTTTTGGGAAAGTTTACGGAACCTTTAATTAAAGTGCCATCTGCCTTGTACAGACATAAAAGAATTTATTGGACAGAACACACACAGACGCATTATGGAATAAGCTTCCCTTTTTCCTGACACCCAGCTCAAATACTGCAGTGGCTTTTTTTTGCCTGGCTGCTCCAGTATCCTGGCCATGGTCTTTCTTGAGCTGCATCAACATCCTTGTATCCCTAACAATGTCCTGTCAGTGAGTCCTCCCTTTCATACCACACTTCTCACTTTTACAACATGGGTAGCACAAGGGTAGCTGCATCAATAATATTTAGTCTCAGATGTAAGCGTTCATTGTTCTAGTAGCTGCTTCTATGGAAGTCTGTCCAGCTGAACAGTTTTATGTAGACAGTGAAACGTTTTGTGAGTTTGACATGTTTTCACTCATTGAAGAACTACAATATCCTGGTAGCAAGTACTGTAGCATTGTCTCTTTGGCAATCTGCTGACTTCTGCCAGGAGTTGTACTGGGATTTCTCCCAATAAATGTACCTTTCCCAATGACATTGAACAGTAATGACTGACAATCAAGTGGGACAGTGTTAGCATGAGCTTTGCTTAATAAAGAAACATTTTTTGCAACTACTAGAAAATATTTAATTACCTATTGATGTTGTCAACAAGCAAGTAAAGGGGAATCTTTTCCTGGGTGTTCAGCATAAGTCATACTCTTGACCTTGTTTAGATACTCTGGACTTCAAGTGATTTCTCTAAGGAACTGTAGCATTTGAAAAAGATAAAGCCAAATAGTTCTAGATCATGGAAATGACAAGATATATTACCAGTCATTTTTCATTTATAAATTGGAGGGGAGTGGATGCTAAGGAAAATGAATTACATTACATGTACAAAGGGACCTTCAAAATGTATTTTGATAGAGAAGTATGTTTCCATGATTATGATTATTATTTGCATTTGAGTTGGAATTGATTTCTGATTCTGCTAATTGTTGCAAAGAGATATTAAATTAACATAAATCTGTTTACAGTTTTCTATTTGATGTAGTATGTTTATTCATGAACAATAATTTATATTATTAATACAAATTATACTGATACAGTAATCAAAAATTATTTGAATGAGTAATTAATTCAAGAAGAAAGATCTTCCATAGCCTAAGTTACAATGTAATATGCATAATCTTTTCATTTTTTAAAGATTGTTATGATTTGAAGGACAGAAGGATCTGCTCTGATTATCTAGTACAGCAGCATAGAATATCACCATCTGGAATATGTGACTAGTGATGCTTACTTAAAAGGCCTATTTTGAACCTTAAATCAGTGTTATTTTGTGATTCTGAGATGGAAATGGCTGTGATTTGACAAGGAATTTGAGTGACTACCTCTGAGTATATGAGTAAATCTGCTCAAATCACTGGCATATGAAATTATAGACATATTTAAACATCATGGTGGACCATGGTCTTGGAGAAGCATGGATTATGGTATTTCTGAATTCCATTTCCTAAACTAAAAATGTGAATTTTAAAAGAATTTTGTCCCAGAGAGAAATTTATTCCATAATTAAACTTACCAAAGTTAAAAAACAAACCAAACTTTGAAAGAAATTAGTTTAGTATAATTGGAATTAATTAATTTAAAAATCTATTAATTTTGTGGAATTTTTTTAATTTGTTAGTTCAAAATTGGAAATATGTGAGACCTAGAACTACAAAGCAGTAAAATATTTCCAATTTTAAAGCAAGTCAACTGATATTTTTCCAAAGCAAACAATTTTTAAAAGCTCATCAGTAATTATAATGTTTGTACTAGTATTGTTATAACTCTTTTATAAGAATATGTAAGAAATTCCAAATTGTATTGTACTACGTACTGGAACAAATTAATTAACGTATCATTTAAAATGGAGGATGGCTTAATTCAACTAATCCTGTAATAATTTTAATCAATTTTATGTGAGATGGCCCAAAAGATAAAAAGACACTAGACATTAAAACACAACCATGAGAAAAGTTGCCACTGTTTCTGTATTTCTGTGTTTAATTCCTCCACAAGTTTTTCCACAAATGCTAACAACTTTGCATGACTTAATATCATATAACATTTAGGATAGACTCCTTAAATAATTTACTAGTACTATTTTCATACATGTCCACCTTTAAAACTAGATATCTTACCCAATGAAAGCATAGGGCAAAGAAGAGCAATAAGAACTTTCTATAAGTTAAAAATGGTGTTTTGTTCCTATAAAATAACTCTTCCATACATTTCTTTAAAATGTCATGACTTCAAAGTTTGATAGCTGACAGCCCTGCAGGGTTAGAAGCAAAGTCTCTGTATCCAATTGGAAAGCTGAGAATTTTTCCCCTTGCAAGTTATTGCCTCTAGCCCTGCAGGACTACTAGGTATTGGACTTAAAAGCAGTGACATTTTTAAATACAGAATAAATGTTACTAACTCGGGGTTAATACTTGACCATTCTAAGGGTTAGGAGGCATGATTTTATACAGAGAATGGTAATGATGTGAGGAAAAGAAGCAAGTATTTTTGTGTGTAACAGCTAAGATCATGCACAGAAAAAAAAAAGTGGAGCCATTGTTAGGGTACTTCTAAAATGAGACTTCATGATGTGTATCAAAATCAGATGAAATACAACAAGTATCACCATTGCAACACCTATTATCTATGTCTGATACATATATATACACATACACATTCTATCTTGATAGAGTACTATGGAATATTTCAGGTTGTGAGTACTTGTAAAATTCCAATTCTACACTATAAAATTAAGGAAATAAGAAAATCTCTCTCATATGAGTTAAAACATTAATGCAAAGCAATAAAGATTTAATTCCCTTAAAACTCCACTTACCTAATGCCAAAAAATTAATATTGTAAATTTAGGATGTCATAGTACTCAACATTATATTGAGGCTCAGCTGCTCAGCTCTATGTCTTGGGCTTAATATGCATATAGAATCACAGAATTGTTTAAATTGGAAAAAAACTTGAAGAGTCTAAGCATTAACATAGCACAGCCAAGTCCACCACTGTACCATATCCCTAAGCATCACAGCTACACATCTTTTAAATACCTCCACTGATGGTGACTACACCACTTCCCTCTGCAGTTTGTTTCAGTGCTCTACAAACTTTTCTATGAAGAAATTCTTCCTAATTTCCAATCTAAACATCCCTGGCACAACTTAAGGCCCATCTCTCTTTTCCTATCACTTGCTACATGGGAGAAGAGACCAACACCCACCTTGCTACAACCTCCTTTCACGTAGTTGCAGAGAGCAAGAAGGTCTCCCCTGAGTCTTTTCTCCAGGCTAAACCACCCCAGTTCCCTCAGCTGCTCCTTGTAAGATTCATGGTCTTGACTCATCACCAGCTTTCTTGCCCTTCTTTGGGTGCACTCCAGCACCATAATGTCCTTCTTGTAGTGAGGGGCCCAAAACTAAACACAGCATTTAATGTGTGACCCCCACCAGCGTCAAGTACAGAGGGATGATTACGTACCTAGTCCTTCTGGCCACACTATTTTTGATACAAAAATAATGGCCTTCTTGGCCACCTGGGCACACTGCTGGCTCATATTCAGCCAGGTTTCAACCAACAACCCCACATCCATTTCTGCAGAGCAGCTTTCCAGACACTCTTCCCTACACCTGTAGTGTTGCAGGTGGTTGTTGTGATCGGAGTAAAGGACTCAGCACTTGGTCTTTTTAAACTTCATACCATACCATTGGTCTCAGGCTATTGATCCAGCCTGTCCAGATCCCTCTCTAGAGCCTTCCTACTCTCAAGCAAATCAACACTCTTGCCCAACTTGGTGTCCAGTTTGTGACCATTATCTCTTGTCCTAGCACAGGGCACCACTGAAAAGACTGTCCCCTTTTACTTGACACCCACCTTCAGATATTTATAAACATTAATAAGATCCCCTCTCAGTCTTCTCTTCTGAAGACTAAACAGCCCCAGGTCTCTCAGTCTTTCTTCATAAGAGAGATGTACCAGTCCCTTAATCATCTTTGTAGCTCTCCTTTGGACTTTCTCTAGTATTTCCCTGTGCCTCTTGAACTGGGGAACCCAGAACTGGACATGGTACTCCAGACGTGGCCTCACTAGACACATAGTAATCTACCTATCTTTTGCACTCCCTGATACTGTCAGGCAGTATCTACTTATCTCCTGGAGCTCTGTCAGTAGGCAGAGGAGTTCTTTTACCTGTGTACACCTTCAAGAAGTGTGTTGACTGCTGCCCTCCAATACTGGCAAAAGAGAAGAGCACAGCCTGATGCCTTATGCCTTGGTGGCTGTGTGTTCCCAACGGAGCTCTGTGTGGGCAGCTGCATCAGTCATGGTGGATGCAGAGCTGAGAAAGGTCATGGCTTTCTGCCACATGGATACCACTGCTCCGTGGTTGAGCTGGCAGAGAGCTTCAGTGGCCTTCCTCCACGTGCTGCTACAAGAATGCCTTGGAAACTGCCATGAAAACTTTGATGCAAACTAACTGCTGTGCCACAGTTTGGTCACTTGCACTCCCTAAAGTCTTTCTTTACATGTGATAGGTGGCTTGGCTGCCATTGCTCTTGTCCCTGCCCAAGTCCCATCTGCCACTTTCACAAAAGCTGCAGTTTCCTGGTGGCTCTCTCAGCTCCCTCTAAGGTTCCCTTGTTCTGGGAACCCCCACTGTGCACCTTGCTGGAGTGTTCTGCTGTGGGTCCTGCCAGAACCAGAGCTGCTCACCTCAGCAACACATGAAATGTGGAACAACCAGCAAACTGAACCATGGTAATTTAATTTGAAAGCCAAATCTTTAATAGCTAAAGTATAAGCTGGGATGAACAGGTGAAAGATTAGTCTAGCCCCAGTATCCTGCCTGCCACGTTGGTTGTTAACAAATTCCTAGAAGAGCGCTTAAGAACAAGGCACTTACTTAGTAGATATTCCCCAGGTATGCCTTCCAACTTCCAACAGGTTTGTGATGTACAGACAGATTTTTTATCTTTGTGTGCTGTAGCCTTAAAAGATTTTTCATCTGTGAATTTTATCTAATCACTCTTTCAGGTCACATAATCTTCTGTCATTTATAACCTCCTGTGGCAATGATTTCCACAGTGTAACTATGCCCTGTGAGAAAAAATGCCTCCTATTGTTTGTTTTGAATATACAGCCTAATAATTTAATTTAACATCCTGAGTTCTTTTATTACAAGGAATAATAAACAATCATTTCTTACAGACCTGTATCCCTTGGACAGCTCTTACCCTAACTGGAGTGACTTACCTTTTGGAAGCTGTCCCATATCTTTTGTCACCTTCTCCCCTTTATCTGTAGCTTTCCTAGTTACACTAGAGCTGTCTGAGTTAGGAAGAGATCAGAACTGCACACTGCATTAAAAATGTGGGCATACTGCAGACTTTGTTAGAGTGGCACAGTCATAATTTCTGGTTTGCTATTTCAAAGCCCCTGCCAAAAACTAATATAACTGAAGAACACATCATGCACTTGACATGGTCTAGCATCTTTGAATTAAAATATACACATAAGTTTTCTCCAATGTATAGTCAATAGAAAGATGTTTGCTTATAAGTAATTTTAGATATCATTTAGCTGTCTGAGAGATCAAAATATAGTGCCAGGTTCTGATGTGAGTTATACTAAGGATACTAGATTGAAGTTGACAGATCCAATCAATATACAGCATGCACTGACATGAAGTGGATTCATGACATTCTCTGAAAACTATATATGCACAGACAATGATTGCAATTGCACTCATTATGTAATTTCTAGGAGATATATTCTAGCTAATAAGCTTCATGTACTAAGTAGTCTATCTGTAATTCACATCAAGTAGTGTAATCTAAATTAATTGTATTCTTTATTTATTGCACTTTTAAAACACCAAGTAGCGTGAGAACATAACAGAATGCAAATTGCTTCAAAATATGAGAAGACCCTGTAGCAGTTTCTACTTCCAACTCTATGTCTGACTGAAGGGAAAGGCATTTCAGATTTGGAGTTTTCAACTAAAGCATGCCACATCTATGGGACACATCACAATCAGACAGCTTGTGATGTGACTTTCATGCCAATGAGAGTTGATTCCATTCTACAAACACTGCAACATTAGCTAAATAATGTTACTGTATATGTTTTAGATACATATACTTGCAATATTCTATATGTTATAATGTATGCATTAAAAGTAGCGTATGAGATGGCCATACAGAGATAGAAGGAAATAAATATAGCAGTGTATTTGGTTGAATTTTCTTTTGACACAAGAAGCAATTTACCTTCAAAATTTTATTTTGGCCTTGAGTCCTAGGGATGTCTCTTAATTTTTCTGCACCTCATGTTGAGATTCAGGATGACACTGCCTGTCTCTGTTTTAAGGCTTTCAGCTGAAAGGTGCTATATGATGTGGTCAGACCGTTAGTGTATTAATATTGATTCTTTTGGGACACTTTTTTCTACAATACCTGAAGGCTGAATTGTACCCCAGCTTTGTCAGTTGATAGAAGACAAGCCCATCATGACTACGTCTGTACCTGCAGAGCATCAGGAATTCTTGTGCTGTTTCCCACAAGGAAGCCACACACAAACAAAAAATGTTCCCAGGATATGGAACAAAGTGGATAGGCTAGCAAGCTTTGGTCATTTGTTCAGACAGGCTTTTTTTGGCATGTAGTTAAGGCACATACTCCCAGCATCTCCTCTATGCATTTTCATTTTTTTAGACAGTGAAATAAAAGCACTTATCCAACCTCTTAAATGATTTATATAGTTTTCAATGCCACCAATCACATTTGTTTAAACATAGAATCTCACTGATGTGAGACTAACTGAAATGGATTTACCAGAAAAGTAAGATGACTTAAATGCTGTATTACCACTGTTCAGTGCAGTTAATTTTTCTGGGACTTCCATATATACAGTTGTTACAAATGCAAATTTTCTCTTGCATTGTGAATGCATCAGACATAGTGCACATGTGCAGATCAAATTCAGAGCATGTCTTCAGAATTCTCTGGACTTTGTGCACCACAGTGGCTGCATCTGCAACACATGCCCTTATCCTATTAAATCAACACAATCTCTGGTACATAAGGTTCACTGCCCAGACATGGCACAGTACAGACCCTCATTCTTTCCCCAGCATTTTGCAGATGAAATATGGAAGTGTCTGTTTTCATGTGTTGTAATGCAGCATGATGCACATCTTGTTCTTCTAGCCTCTTTAATGGCACTCCTGACAAAAACCACAGTGGAACGGTTTAGATGTTCTCTCCAGAGATTATTATTTTCATCTGACTTTGTTTTAGGCAACACTACCATTACACAGGTGAGAAGTAGTTTTAAAAACCATGTCAGTTAGGTGTAATTACTTACTGGGCATTTGATCAGTAAATATATCCACTAAGGTAGATTCAGATGAGCAGTAGCTCACATAACAGCACTCCAAAGTGGCTACATTCAAACCATATTGAGTCTGGAAGCTGAGCAGGCACATTAATAAGTCCTAAGGTAATAAGCCTTACTGAAAGGGAAGAACATGAGGGCTAAGACCAGTCTAGAAGAGTCTAAAATGCACATTAAGGAGGCATCTCCTGCATCTTCATTTTCTTTTAACAAATGAGCCTCCGTTTCCTAAATCTGTACTTGTCTTTGACTCTTTAACCACAATAATTTTCCCACATCTTAAAAAAAACCAAACAAAAAACTTGACAATTATTGAGACAAAAAGATGCATTTCTTTATAATGCCATACAAGTTAGCTCTGTGAATTATAGAGTTTATAATGCATAGCTTACGTCTATCAGCTATAGCAACATCTGGGTTGTTTAGTTTTGATTTTTTATCAGATTGTAAACAACACTGTAGAAAGCTTTGCGTTTAGCTATATTGCATTACATTTATTGTCAGCTAGGCCTGTAAAAGTCACTGCATCTCAACTACTTGCACAGCTTTGTTGCACTGCCCCATTTAAAAAAAGTCTGTCATTATATGAGATAGGCAGATACCTGCAATTATAGGTACCTCAGTCCTTAGTGGACATTGTCAGATCTCCTTTCCCATCATCATACGACTCTGGAAGATCCAGAGGTTCTTACAAGATATAAGTTAAGATGCTTGGCCAAGTCTTGATTCTAATATGTAAGTTTGCAGATGACACCAAGCTGAACAGTGTGGTCAATATGCCAGAGGGACAGGATGTCAAACAGGGACCTAGACAAGATGGAGAAGTGGGCCCAGGTGAACCACTTGAGGTTCAACAAGACCAAGTGCAAGGTCCTGCACCTGGGTCAGAGCAATCCTCATTATCAATACAGGCTGGGGGATGAGGTGATAGAAAGTAGTCCTGCAGAGAAGGACTTGGGGGTACTGGTGGACAAAAAGCTGGACATGAGCCAACAGTGTGCACTTGCAACACAGAAAGCCAAATGCATCCTGAGATGCATCAAAAGCAGCATGGCCATCAGATCAAGAGGGGTGATTCTTCCACTCTACTCTGCTCTGGTGAGACCTCACCAGGAGTACCATGTCCAGCTCTGGAGCACCATGTCCATCTCTGAAGCCCACCACACATGAAGGACATGAACCTGTTGGACGGGTCCAGAGGAGGGCCACAAAAATGATCAGATGGCTGAAGAACCTCTCCTACAAAGACAGGCTGAGAAAGTTGGGGTTATTCAGCCTGGAGATGAGAAGGCTCTGGGGAGACCTTATAGTGGCCTTTCAGTACCAGAAGGGGGCCTACAAGAAAGCTGGAGAGGGACTGTTTACAAGGGCATGAAGCAATAGGACAAGAGGCAATGGTTTTAAGCGTAGATGTAGATTAAACATTAGGAAGAAGTTCTTTACTCTGAGGGTGGTGGAACACAGTAACAGGTTGCTCAGAGAGGTGGTAGAGATATTCAAGGTCAGGCTTGATGGTGCTTTGAGCAACCTATCTAATTAAAGGTATCCCTGCTTACTGCAGGGCAGCTGGACTAGATGACTTTGAAGGTCCCTTCCAATCCAAACTATGATTCTGTGATTCTGTGATTCTATGACCATCTGAAAGAGAAAGACAATCTGAGCAACCTATCTAGTTAAAGGTATCTCTGCTTACTGCAGGGCAGATGGACTAGATGACTTTGAAGGTCCCTTCCAATCCAAACTGTGATTCTGTGATTCTATGACCATCTGAAAGGGAAAGACTACTCACTTTTACAATCTGCAGTTAAGGATTTCACTGCAGAAAAACTATACAACCGAAGTATATCAAACACTACAAATCCCTTGTCACCTCAACCTAGTTACTACATGTCTGATCTCAGTCAAGAGCCAATAGCAAGCTCTATGCCTTTGTCTTATGAAGTATTTTTATCAAATATGTTTTTAATGTGCAGCCTGATAACTAGAAAAAGATATGGTGGAGGTTCAGACAGGATGCCCTCTGACTCATTGAATCATAGAATTAAAGAAATGTCTGTGTTGGAAGGGACCTCTAGAGGACATCTAGTCCAACCCCCCTGCTGAGAGCAGGGACATCCTCAACTAGAACAGGTTGCTCAGAGCCTCATCAAGCCTGACCTTGAATGTCACCAGGGATGGGGCCTCAACTACCTCCCTGGGCAACTCCAGTGCTCCACCACCCTCATGGTAAAGAACTTCTTCCTTACATCCAATCTAAATCCACTCTTTTTAAATTTAAAACCATTGCCCCTCGTCCTTTCACTACAGGCCTTTGTACAGGCCCTCTCCATTCTTTCTATAAGCTCCCTTCAGGTACTGGAAGGTGGCTATTAGGTCTCCCTGAAGCCTTCTCTTCTCAAGGCTGAACAATCCCAGCTCCCTCAGCCTGTCCTCATAAAAGGACTCATCAAAGAGACAATAGGGAGATAAGCATTACTGTTATTGATGCAGTCGTTAATTGTCCAGTCAGGTACACAAGATAGCATCTGATCTAACAGAGACATCTCTAAGGAAGAAAAAAACCCACTTATTTTAATTAAGAGGGATGGCCAGATTATCTCCCAAATAAGAAAGAAATCAATCCATTTGAAGAAAAACAGATTAGATCTGTTTAGACTCCTGGGGAGGACTTAGAAAAGATGATTGGTTATAAAAAGCAAGTATCTTACACAAGGAAAAGGACATAACCTGAGGCCTAATGTATACAGAAAATAGAACTCTTTATAAACTGAATGTTTAGTAAATCTTGCAGAATAATAGCTGGATAAAAGGGAATCCCTGTGTCAGTAGAGCAAATGTAGAGCAAATTACTTTTTTTGTTTTGTTTTGTTTTTTTGTTGTTGTCTTATAAACATTTGTAACTGTGTCCTATTTTTGTTTGCTTTCTTGTTTGTTCATTTGTTTTAGCTCAGCCTGGCTTGAGTTAAGTTTATTTTCAAAGTGTAAGTGGACACAAAAAAGTCTTTATGTCTTTCTTTAATAATAGACACTGAGACAACTTAGCACCTGTTGCCATAGTTCCACAGCATGCTATTCAGAGACCCACTGGTAACAGAGTTGTAGGATACACAGCAGGATTGTGTAGGAGCAGCAGGTGGTATCACAAGATACAGGAGATGAGAGGCCAGCAACTAGGAGCATTATTAGTCATGGAGCTAAGATTTGAAGGAACCGCTATGAAACCTGAGGATCTTCAGAGAATGTTACACTGATGTTTGAATGCTCAATCTGCTGAATAAGTAATACTGAGTGGAGCAAGAACTGGAATGCAGGTGCCAATCCCTGTCTTCCTGAAGTATGGCTACAAAGCACATGTTTTGTTTGACCTTCTGGCCCAATTCATAGTTCTGTCCACTGAGCACCTGCTTCAACGAGAAGGGCTGAGGATACTCTCACACTAGAACATACTGTAGTCTGGAGTTAGCTCATCTGCTGCAAAATACATATTCAGCACTGCTCATGGAGAGAAGGAAATTGAACTCGCCTTTTCTGTCTCACAGCCACTGAGTTGTTACATAAAAGGGTGACTCTTTGCTGACCATCTTTGAGGAGGACCTAGAATTTTGAGAGGTAGCATGTAGAAACACATCTAGCTCCAATAAAGAGATCAGATCTCTTTTGCATCATCAGAGCAATGAGCATCATTTCGGTGCCCAATGACTTAACATGTTTTCTTCTGCTATTCTCATTTTGTGGCTTAACTTCTTTCCTTTCAACTTTATGGTTGGCATCTCTGGGGAGGCTGGACTTTTTGTTTGTTTGTTTGTTTGTTTGTGTTTTTTTCTTTTGTTTGATTTGTTTTGGTTTGGTTTGGTTTTTTAGTTTTACCTGTCCATTAAATCTAGAATTGAAATAAAAGACAAAATTACAGTACAGACCAATAATAAATGAGATCTCATTAGGAAGGGAGACAGCAATTCAGTGTAGAATATGTAGTAGAGTTGACCAGTTTCCTTCAGTTACTGTTTTTATGAAAGTAAGAAATATCTTTCTGCTGCTTCCTGTAGTTGTAGGAGGGCATCATCTTAGGACAAGATATCCTGGAATGAAAGTGTGGACTCTTGTCTGCTCCATTCATTCTGGAGGTCTAGGGGAGAAGAAATCATAGTTCTCATAAATCCTCATCAGATACCTACATCCTTTGTCAGTGTTTATACAGCAGGAACACTCAGTATTTACTCCTATGCTACTTTCTCTGAGAGCATCTACAGGGTCAGACAGAGATGAAGCTCTGGAAAGTGATTGATTTCCTGTCACTTTTTTTTGATGCACCAATACTCATCCTCTTAGGAGATTTTCTCTATAATCTGGAGAAAGGGAAGAGAATATTACTGTTCAAATATCCATCCATTTGGCTCTTTAAAATACAGAAGTATAGCTGAATGACTGTAGTTTGTCTGATGTTCAAAAACATGAATGGATCCTGTAACTCTAATAATGGTAAGTTTGTGTTATAGCAATAGTACAGAACACCAGTAGTAAAGAACTATGCTGTAGAAGGAAGGAGACTCATAGTATTTGTCTCATCCTGGTTTTGTGATATCAGTCCTTTAGAATTTCTTTTTCTTTTACATTCTGATACACATGCAGTGTGCTAATGACAGGGCAACTACTGATTACAGCACAGGTTGTGTGTGCTGCACACTAGATCATGCCCTAAACTGTATGCACAGGAAAGTTACAAAAAATGATAAAGTAATTTCATGAGCATTAATACTCAATTCCATGGCTCCCCTTTTGGTGAATATAGTTGTCAAACTGACAACCAAGGCAATTCTTGATCTTCCTTCAGACCTTTCTATGAGTTCTACTTTATTAGAAAGTTAATGTAACAATGTATGCTTATAACTGCAATGTCTCTGTTATAAAACCTAATTTTTAGGATTTAATATCTCATCTGGTTTAAATCACTTTGTACTAAAACTTGATTTCCAGCCCAGGTGCACATTTGTTTAACCAAAGAAAAAAAGCAAATAGGATTTATTTTTGATATAAAGATGAGCAACAAATTTAATTTTTCAAGGGTTTCTACTTTATTTGGCAAAAGAATAAATTCACAAGTATGTCATTGAGGAAGAACAAACAATTCAATGCCTGAATTGGAAAAGTGGCTTTATTCTTTAGGAAAATGAACTTACCACTTCTGGTTGGATATCAAATTGCAAGATATTAATCAGCCAGCTTTCACTTCTGATACTACACAAATTCATCCATCCTATTTTTCAGACATTGTGGTATATTTTTGAATTTTAGACATATAAAGAACTTATTTACATCCATTACATTTATTTTCATTTCCATGAGTTCATGCATTAGTTTTTTCTAAATTGTGTGAGAGGGAAGAAGTCCTAATATAGACATAATGTTATTAATATTAACAATTTCAGGGTAAACAATACTTTGGTAAACTACAGTTTTATGTATGACAGTATTAAGAAAAGCGTGTTTGCATCCACTTCTGGTGTTTGCAACAACAGTGTGCTATGAAAATTGTTGCAACAATTTTCTTGTGTTGTTTTTGTTGTTGTTTTGATTGCTTTTCATTTGTTTTGTTTTGTTTTAGAAAAACTGGAGATAAACAGAATGTTGCTATGTAGTAGGGTAGGGATAAAATTGATCATAGTAGAAATTATGCATACTGAGAGTTAGGTTATGTCTCAGACATATGGACACTCACAACTGAAAGGAGACTCCTGCAGTTGATACTTTCCTATGGCTTCCCTGGGAGTTTAGGTCCATGTGTAAAGAAGTAAGCAGGTGTTGGAAGGACTTTATCTTCACTAATATGCCAGCCAGCACATCTGAAACAGGCACAGTGATGTACATAATTTGCTACTCATAAGGCCCATGGACTTCTTTTCTGCTTTGTCCTAGGATAAAAAATTCTTATGTCTGCATTTTCCAAGTTCTTCTCATCATTATAAGTTATTCTATACTGAGAATAGAGTTGGAATACCAAAGTCTGTGCTAAAGGAAAAAGAGGACCTAGTTGGGGAAAAAAAAAAAAAAAAAAAAAGTAAGAAAAAAAATAAAGTACATAGCCAAGAAATAGGGCGAATAAGAAACAGGGAGAATTAAAACTATCTCAGGAGAAATAATATAATTTCTTAACTTCTGTGTAACTTTCTTTTTACAAAGCTTTTATTAAATTCTTAAATAACAGCCTCTTGATGTTATTTAAGTACTGTAACTTAATGGTTGAAAAGTTTTCTCATCCCACTTTAAGCACAGGTATCAATCATGAGAAAAATTACTAAAGTAAGCTACTGTTGAATATGTATAGCCATGACATTAACTCTTTGTTCATGATGACCAAATCCCAAGCAACTATTTGGATCACTAGTCACCAGTATGGAAAGAAATAGTTAACAGTATTGTTAACTTGCTTTTTAGTTGTCTCACAGCATCTCCTTCCAAAATAATCTTTCATCTGGAAAAAAATCTTCTAAATAAACTAATAAGGTAGACAGTGTGTGATATGAAGTCCTTTACCAAGTGTGTGTTTTTGACAGCAATGTCATAGCTGATATTTATTCATCAATATGTTAAAGCAGACAAAACAATGTAATTATTTAGACATGCATATTAATAATTTTAACAAAATATGCTAATATTAAGTGGTAAACCACTTTGTCATGAGGCCAAGAAAAATAAGGGAAACATAGTTGCTAGCATATCAAAAGTGGCTTGATCATCAGTCTGTATCAGATTGGCAGTTGTGTCTGTGAATGTATTTTTTATACTACAAAAATGTTCTTATCTTATAAACTACATTTCCATTTCAATATCTGAGACATATCATTGTTTTCAGTAGTGAGCATCACTTATATATCATGCAATATTGCATAATAAGTTATTAAAGAGTAAAAAGCACATTATTTCTTCTGTATCATACACAATAAATATACTTCCTGTAAATCATTTGGCCATCATTTTTATTGCACAATATGTTCCCAATTCTTGATTAGAACTAGCAGTTTACATTAAACTCTGAAAAGGTTTTGAAAAGACACTCCATCGGTGCTCTAACTGTAAGACTACTCTGAGTAGGACACACTCGGAGACAAATGTAGCTGAGAGTTTTTTGGTACTTATCCCATATTAGCCATAGATCTGTGGGCCCAAATTACATCCTACTTAGACTTTTTCCCTTACTTCCCTGCTTCCCTTGCTTTTTCTTCTGCCTCAGATGCAGGATGACACAGGATCTGCAACGGTAAATCTATGCTTCTTGGGAATTCCTTATGTTATGGGAATCCTGCCAGTTGATTAAATCATCTGTAGTTCAGTGGAACAGTACAAATTTGTCAATAATGGGCATGAATCTACATCTCTATTTGCTATGTATTTTCAATTTGATAGCTTTCCTTGATATAAATAGAATGGGTGTTAATAGTACCTGTCACTCCTTTATAGCTTTCTGCATAACAAGAAGGATCCACAGGAACAACAGGTGCCCTTTTGCTTATTCATATGATAACCCTAGACATTAGACACTGTCAAAGAAAATCAAACCAAAAAGGAATGAAATTTGCCCATATAAGGTTCTGATTGGCCCAGAAAAGTTACATTATAAAAGGGACAGATCACAGAAGAAAGACTTCATAAGAAGTATAGCAATGGGTGCATCCTTTTTAACTCTGTATTTCCATTCCTTTTTTATTTTATGCCTAAAACCAAATACTGGTTTTATGTAAGCAAGTCAAAATGTGCAGCAACACTGAGTAATCATACATTTAGTGTTCTGCAGGCATGAGCATCATGCAACAAATTGCAGTTACACTTTTTTTCTGAATTCTGCTCATTATTCTTTCTCTGTCATGGACCTAGTAGAACATTCTGCACAGCTTCTGTCAGTCATAATTTCAAAAGGCTACAAATATATTTATTAATGAGGCAGTTTTGGGTTTTGTTTTTTTTTCTTAACTGCATAGGTTAGAAAAGAGAGACTACATTTAATCACTGAATTTTCATCTGTTACATATTCAAATATAATGCTCCCAGGCAAGAAATTGAAGTATGTCACTGAAAAAATGAACAATGAAATGTAAAAAGTGTCCATATTAGACTGACTCTGCTCCTGCTGTGCCAATGGATGTCTTATTGTTAAATTCAATTAGAGCACTTTTTTCATTTCAGAGTGCTTTTGGAAATTCCACTAAAATTTTCACTAGTATTAGAGAAGTTTTGTAAAATAGGTGGTGTATTCGTAATACCTGGTGATACAGTACAACAGTGAACTTCTCAACTGATGTATCACTGGATTTTTTTATTTGCAAAAGTGACTTGAAGAATAGAATGAGCCACTCTAGATCTGGTGGACTACACATGATTTATGCTAATTTAAATATAATTGTAACAGTTTTTGTTGTTTTTTTTTTTTAATTGAACTGGTCTCTATTGTTGTCTAACATCTCCAATTAGAACTTGTCTAGCTGTGCATTGGCCACCATCTGCAAAGATTTAGTGCTAACTGTATGTATTGTGAATCCAGTGCTTTTCATCATAGGTTGAATTCAATATATTAAATCTTATTCTCAAGATGAATAATACCATCCTTTTGGTTTAAAACATGTCAATTCCTCTTAAGCTATCATTCTTTAATATTTAATCAACACAGATAAAAACATTTCATTTGGCCTTAACTATGTGTCACAGTAAGATAAGAAACAGGAAACCTAACCAAAAAAAATTGGTTATCCAGAAGATAATGCTTTAGAATACGTAACTATATTTTTCCAAAGTGGGTGTTGATTTTGCCTGTGGCTCTCTGAAAGACACAATTTGTGAAGGAAAGCTCATAGACAGCTTTAGTGGCTTGAAGAATTGGTTATTTTCTCTCAGTTGTTTTCTTCGATTGCTGTTGTTTTGCATATTACAGGATGATGTTCTGAAGACAATAGTGTGTAAGGGTTACATCTGGTGTGTGCTCAAACCCCAGTGCCATAAAATGCCAAGGTGGGATGGGGTGAACTGCACTCCGAGAGCAGGCTTGAGATAACAAATTGCCTTTGCATGAGGTCCCTGGCATATAGAATCGCTTACAAAGGTGGGTTGTCAAGGCAGAAGAGGTGAAACAAGGGTGATCACAGGGACTGGAAATTATTATTCCCCCACCTTGTTTTTCTACCTTCGTTTTACTTTTTTTCAAGTCATTTAGTGACCTGAGGTGAAATAGACAGGAACTGACAACACACACACTGCTGCTGGCAGCAGGAGTCCCTGCAGTTGCTCCCTGGACCTGAAAGGAGGGGAAAATAAGAAGACACCGAGTTGTTCTCTAAACATAACATATGTAAAAAGGATAGGTTTGCTTTAGTTGAAATCAACCTCTTTTTCCTGTAGAGATTATTTTCCCCCCACTTCAGTTCAGCAAAAAGGAGAGATGATTTTTTGTGTCTCCCTCTCCCTCTCTTTGCTTGCACAAAGAAAACGTGGGTTGATACCATTTTTATTGTCTGCTGGGGTGGGTTTCAGACCTTGCATTAGCATATTGAATATCTAATTGAATTCGGGGGCTGTGTTAATCATCTTGTTTTGTTTAGGGCCGGTTGGTGAAAGATGCCAGCAAATGATTGCTTTGGCTTGGGGTTAGCGTGGTGCTGCCACCCCAAGAAAAGAAATTGAGAAGGGGGAGGGAGCTAGGGAAAGGCGAGTTGACTGAGTGATGTCTGGAGGGCGAACTCGTGTGTCTCTTTGGTGATGTTGTGTGCTGCTGTACTGAAATCCACCCCTCTGCTGGAGCGAAGGCAAGAGTTGGAGGCATCTGATGCTGCCGTTTCCAGGGTGAAATTTCTAAGGCTGATCACTAAAAACAATAACCAAAAACCCACAAATTCTCAGCAAAAATAGCCATCAGAACAGAAGATCCAGCATTTCCCGGTCCAACTGGCATAACCCAGACAGACGTTTGAGAACCATCTGCCTTTAAGACAGCCACGCACACGAGAGGGAAAAAAAAAAAAAAAAAAAAAAAAAAAACAAAAAAAAAAAAGAAACAAAAAAAACAAGAAAAAGACATTTTTAAAAAAAGGG
>JANIJG010012284.1:0-27062 GCA_024611175.1 Megaceryle torquata
TCAGCAGCCAGAAAAGGATAATAGGAGGGTGGTTCCCATGGTGGTGGACTTGCCCTTCCTAGAAGAGGCAGTGAAAAGGCAGCTGGAGGAGCACATTACAAAAATGAAGGTGCAGAGGCGCTATGGGCTGAGAATGAGTGTCCTGGACTGGGAGCAGAGCTACCACAACCTCATGTGAAAATGAAAACAACTCTTTAGAGTTGTTTAGGGCTGTCAGAGGGGACTGGGAGGGAAGAGGTCTCATAAGTGCCACTGAAACTCCATGTGGCAGGTGATTAATTTATTTTCTGATATAAATGGGAATGATTTTTTGCACCTGATTTCTAGCCAAACTAAATTACACATGTAGTTTGAACTAGTCATCTTTTCAGTCAGTATTGAAAGACAAACACATTCAAACTCAATATAGAAAACTGTTCATGATATTTTTCAGCAAACATTCAGCAAACTGTTCAAGATTTGTATATTATGTATTGTATTGATAAAAAATGGTGAAAAACTGAGAAATTCTTTACTCTTTAAAACCTTTATTCAATAAACCTGTTGTACCTATTTTGGAGTTATGTTTTGTGTTCTTATGGAGGATGTTCTGGACTCTTATAAAGGATGGGATGTCCTGGGCTTCATGGAACAAGGCACTTAGACTTTGCTTCTTTTTTTATGCTGTTTGGTATGATGTTATTTTTAGTGGTAGTGAATGAAAAGAGAACAACCAAACTACAAATCTTGCCTGGAACAGACATTAGGAATGCTAAAATGTTGTGAGACCTTGCAGAGGTCCTAGAGTATAGGAAGAAGATTATCTCTGAGGCAGGGAATTATCATGATGTCTTTTTCTGTTCTGCTAATACATATAAGTAGGAGACTAGTCAAGGAGATTTTTTATTCTGTTTAATGACATCTTGTAATATTTCTGTATGCTCTCTGGACATAGTGGCAATGTGAAAATATAGCTGTTGATCATTTAAGAGAATGGATCTTTTGTACTTTATAATTGGATTCTCTAGAAGCATTTTCTCAGGTTTTCTTGTCAGGCATTTCTGAGATAGTGCAGAATTTGTTTGATCATGTTCCAACATGGTTGTTAAAAGAATGCCTGCCTTTTCTCGGTCATGCTATCCTGAGAGTTGTGAATTGCTCTCTTCAATCTGGGATGGTTCCAAAATAATTTAAAAGGGGCTACAATCATTCTTTTGTTAGAGATGTCTTCATCCATGGACTTTTTGTATAATAGCCAACCAGTTCATAATTTACACATTTCAGTTAACAAGATGGAAAGAGTAGTTTAAAGTTCAGTCCAGATTTTATATATGTTGTAGTGTACATCTAGCAGAGATAGCCTTTGTATTTGTCTCTTGCTTGTTCATAGTGAAACTTTTCTGCATTGAGCTCTGTTTTTCTTGATAATTTAATTTTTGGTAGCAGTTTGGCAAATAACTTAAATACCTGATTACTGTTATGCACAAACCTTTTGTAATAGATATTATTGCACTTGCCTTCATCTGTAAAGCAAGATAATCGTATTGTCTTCCTTGTGGCAGGTTAGTAGTAATTCTGAATGCAAAATGAAGTCTTAGCATTTCAGTTTCAATAAATTATCAATATGATTTCCAGGAAATTAATAGACAAAAAATTAAGGTGAAATATTGCAACAGAAAACCCTAAAATATCTCATAAATCTGATCTATTTTTCATGAAAGTAAGTAACAGTTGAGATTCATAAACATTTCCTAGGTTTTCTTGGTGGTATGTAGGAAGAAAAGCACACTTTCAGAGTTATACTCTGAAAATGCTCATTTTGTCCACTGTTTCATAAAGGGACAAAGTTCCCTAATATGGACATTTTGCTTCTATGTGTTGGAGTGCAGTAAGATTAGTCCTGAAGGACTTCTCTGCTAATGGACTCTAAATCAAATAACTGAGGGCCATTCAGAGTTATGAAGGCAAACCTGTTGAACACCAGTGTCAAAGTTAGGGCTTTAATTAGATTTTTTTGCTTGATAAAGCACATTAGTCTGTAAAGCTTTTATAGCTTCATAGAGAATGACACAAGATTGACAGCTACCACTGTCAATTGTCAAAACATTTTTATTTATTTATTTATTTATTTTATGATTGTGTGGTGATCTTTGGTAGCTTTTTTCTTCCCTCATGTTGAGTTATACAATATGGGAATTTGCCGGAATAAATTTGAAGAAAGTTTGTCTAGCCCTCAGGGCAGCATAAAAGAAGCTATAAAATAGGACCCATATATAAGTAGTAAAGTTGTGATATTAATGCTTCTGAAGTGTTGTGGGGCCTGAATTATTGTAGTCTGATCACTGTTTGGATCATCTAAGAAATGCTCCAACTGTTAAGATAAATACATATTTTAATCATATATTTTCTCCTAGTGAATTTTAATTACTGTCAAGGAAAAGTTTAGCCAAGTGTCAGAAAAAAATCCTATGTTTTGTTGAGGATTCCAAGAAATTACCATTCCAATATTCTTTGTACCAACCGTGAGGAGGGTTTTTGTGTGAACTTGCTGCTAGAGACTGTGAAGTGCCTTCCAGCTCTTTCCGTATCAGTTGGAAATGAAAAATAAAACCATATGAAAGATTAAAAAAGTATGTTGATGTCTTATTATTTCAGATATCACACCAGTCTTTCTAGTGATGTGAGAAAAAGAAATTTTCAGAACTTCCTAAAATCATAAAAATTATTTAAAATACTATAAAACAATGTTAAAAATCACAAAAATGGTTTAGACTTAATAATTGCTTTAAAGAACATTAGTTTGGCAAGGATAAGGAAAAAAGAAATAGCATGAATACAAAACACTTCATGTTAAAAGGTGGGTTCTTCTAATGCAGATTATTTGCTTTTGTAAGCCTGACTAAAACTTTGATATGGTCAAATTGTGAACATCTGGAATCTTAAAAATCAGTACAAAATTATTTTAACACAGAATATGGGATTCATTTGCTCAAATTTAGACACCTACAAAGTAGACATAAGGCTGAATTAGTTTTCCAGGCCCTAGGTAATAAAGAGAAACAGGCTCTTTTATAGAACAGTTCATCCCCTTTCTAAGAGATATCTGAAGTGGTCCAGATTAATTACTCCCAGAAAATGTTTAGCTTTCTCTTGAACACAAACACAGACATGACTGACTACCTTGGATGTAAACATTTCTAATGTAGTCTACAGTTAGGCAAGACACCTTCATTATTTTCAGAGCTGTAATAGCATGTAGACTGTCTATTCCAAATTTGGTACAGAACTTAAGTACATAGTTGAATTTTCTTAGTTTTAGCTTGGTTACCTTAATATATTGTGTATTGTAATATTGTAATATAGATATATGCACATATACATATATCTGCTTTTGTTCATGCAGGATGTATAGTATCTATCGAGATTTATATCAGAAATACTCATCTCACATAACTTATCTCTGCAATGTCACATGCAAAATGCACTCATGTTACTCAGACAGGATTTTCAAATTAATGCTGTAGAGCTGAGGAAGATCATTAACAGCACTGGAGTTGGAAAGCTCCTTCACTTATTTTGTAAGCCTCAACTCCAAATGAATGCCACATCATCCCTCCTAACTCATTCATACATATGTTTGGAAAGTAAAAGATGAGGTCTGCACCAGGTTACTGAGACTGACTTTACTGCAAGCATCTTCTTACAATACATAACACACAAGGTAAACTGCAGAATCATTTAACCAATTTAATCCACAGATCATAAAACCATAAGAACCTATGAGACATAGAGCTAAGGGGTTGCTTACCTGCTAGGCAGTGCTTAACAAATGGTGAAATATTGGGAGTTTTAAAGTCTATATGAAAATCTTTAGTAAGTAGGTAAATGCTTAATTTACCCTTTGCATAAAGTCTGTTGTGAAGTGGGGAAGGCATTGATAATTGTCAGTGCTCACATCAGAAAGACAAAGCTTGGGTTTTGTCATACAATATAGATGAAAAATAATTCTGAGAATAGTTTCTATGTAAAAACATCAATTTACAAGCCCATATGTCAAGTGCTGAATCATTTCCCATAACAACAGCTGATATATTCCTTACCCTCTCTCCCAGTTGCTTTTTCCAACAGGCCAATCTTTTGTGACAGTATTGTCTTAAGCTTCAGTCAGTAACCCTATTTTTTTCTTTTCTGTTGCACTCAGTAAAACAAATGTCAATTGGGTGTCAAATTGCCTTCATGTCTCCTTCATGCTTTCATGATACACAGTGCATGATTCAATTTAAGGTGCATTTAGGTGTTAGGAAGTAGGTGTCTGCAAACATGCTACTATCTGAGATCACATTAGAGCCAACAGAGAGCTAAAGCTCAACTCATTTGCCTAAACCTGGGCCTCAAGTGCCTTTTAAAACACCCTAAAATATCTTAAGAGAACTGGACAGGAACTGAACTGTCTTGGATCAGCCACTGAAAGCCTAGCAGGACACTGAGGAAAATCAGTAGGCACTATATGCCTGTGCGTAGGCATATATGAACTTGAGCCCTTGTGGTTTGGTATCATTCTCAAACCTAACATACAGGTTATCTGCATTTGATGCCATTCATGTAGTTCATCTGGAGGTAGTGATATAGGAATTGATCTGACATGGAACTGTAGCCCAGGTGCTGAAATCAATTAACCAGGAGCTCTGGGTATGGTCCAAAGGTTACAAAGGTTAAGAAAATTATTTTCCCTAAGCATGCTGCTCTTTGGATCAGGACATCTGTGCATGAAATAACTTCCAGGATCAGATCTATCATGACTTTAATATTCATTGCAGATTTAATGAAACTACTTCAGCAATATAAACTTGATTGTAAAATACAGATTTTACATCAGCATTTTGTCCTTGCAGTGGTTTATGCATATGAGCCATTTAAAAAATTTCATTAAGAAAGATGAGTTAAAGTCATGAGGCATAGTTTTTATAAACTTTGTCTTCTTCAGATCTTACAAAAATAAATTTAAGTAGCTTACATAACCCTAAATAAGCTATAACAATAGTATAGCACAGTTTGGTTAATTTAGTATGTTAGAAAAAAAGTTTTCTTGCTGGTTTTCAAAATATTAAGAGTTTTGCTGGATATATCATTACCACCAAGTTGGTACTGACTTGTGGAGGCTATAAAACAAATAAAGTCATTAAAAATAATTTGAACAAAAGGAGTAACTTGATATCATAATGCCATCCACATTTGGTTAAAATGACTTATTTTAAAGCTCCCTTTCATCTTACTAAACAGATTTCCAAAGTTAAAAAAAATGTGATTAATAAATTATCCTCCATAAATCTTATGATAACTACGATAGTCTTTGGAGAATTATGAAGCCACATCTGGAAAAAGTATTTTACTGCCTGTAAAACAGCATGCCATGAATTTTACTAGTTCATATTAGTAAGTAAAATACGGTATATAATTTTTGCATTCATCAGTGTGAGTGCAAAACACATAATTTTCTTCTCCCCAAAACCTTTAGATTTATTTCACAAAGAATGTTTCTTGTAAAGTTTATAAGGAGCTTGTTTTCTTTTATTCATAGAGAGATATTTCTCCCTTATATTAGCTGTAATTTACAAGATGAACTGGAGAGTACCTAACATCAGAACAGAAGTAAGTAAACAGTAAGAGTAATAGGGTTCATTTGTTATTATTATTGCATCAAGGCTAAAATGAGCAAGGCCAAGCCACTGAATAAATGCCAGAGCACTAATCAAGAGAGAAAGCAAAGAAGTTAATTTTCTGCTACGTAATCCAACAATAGCTATTACATTATTCTTTTTCATTAATGACATTTAAAAATATATAGATTAGAGTCACAAGTCATCAAGATGAGTGGCTGTAATATTTCTGGAATTAAAAACTTGATTAAACTTAAGTATTTCTTAAATAAAATGAGCAATGTTCTTGTAGAGCCAAGTATGTCCCAGGGAAATATAAACCCCTTTTTATTTCCAAGCAGATGTTTGCAATAAGAAATGGATGGTGAGTGAAAGGGAAGAACACCATTAAGCTAAGGTAACCCCTAAAGATTTTTATATAGTTCTGCAATCATAAGCTCCATCAGTGATAAATATTACAATAGTGCTTGTAATGTACTTGGGTTTATTTATGTGTAGATCCTTGAATATACTTCACCTCAGGTAATATAATTCTCTTAATGACCATAGACAAGCTATATTTTAATGTAAATGAAAGCGACATATTTTCTGTAACCTGTAAAGGTCATTTTGGTAAATATGTGATAAATCAGGACAGTAACATCTCTAAACACATTTTGATTTTAGAATAGAAATCACTAAAAATCCCAGATAAATGCTTCCTAAAAAAAAATTTCTGTGGATTAGATTCTGATAGTAGTGGGTTTTTTGCAAGTGATATTCTCACAATATCAACATTTTAGAATTATTTCTGTAACAAATTTCTCAGACTGTTAACATAGAGTCATTCTGGCTATAAAATATCTACTGAACTAAATCTAACTCTCTTCTGTTTTGAAATGGCTGTTATCTTCTATTATTATGCTGCCTGTAGCTGATTTTTTAAATATTCAAAGTTGAAATGAGCTTGTACCTATAGACGTTTGTTGCCTTTTCTGAAAACAAAGACTATTTTCTTGTAACTTTCCTCAAGCTGTTTTTGCTCTCCCTCTTTTGGCAGAGGTTTATGAGAAGTGCTGGGGTCTTTGCACAGCTATTGTGATACTACTGTAGAAAGAGTTGGAAAATGTCAAAATTGCATGCCCCCAAACAGACTGCTTGAGTGAGTGTTGGCATTTAGTTAGGGAACAGACATTCATATTATTGGTTTTATGTGATAAATTTTTGGTGGTGGTGCAGCTGCAGGAGAGAGAGACCTTTGCAGGAAGAGGCCAGGGGCTGCCCTGTTCTGGTCACATCCACTTTCAGCTGGATGCAGCCAGTCCCAGACAGTTCCAGCCACTTCTGTAACAGACCCATTGCACCAAAGCTCAGCCAGTCTGGGGAGTTTATTGTGCTTCTGGGGAGCTAGCGATGCTGCTGTGAAACACATTCAAGAAAGGGCAAATAAGTCAAGACAAAGATAGGAAGAGGGAACAGAAAAGAGTGAGAAACAAGAGGGAATACCAAGGTCAGAGAGGGAGAAGCAGGAGGTTCCAATCACTGGAGCAGCTATTCTTTGTAGCTCATGGAGAACTCATGCTCTGTGGAGCAGGTTTATCCTAAAGGACTGCAGTTGGTGAGAAGGACACATGCTTGAAGAAGAAAAGTGTGAGGAGAAAGGAGTAGCAGAGAGAAATTGTTATGCATGGAATATATCTCCCATTCTTCATCCTCACTCTGCTGCAGGGGTGTGTGTAAAGGAGGCTGGACTGATGGAGTGACATTGAGCATGGTGAAAGAAGAAGTTGGGTTTAGAGTTTGCCTTTTTGATCCTCACTACCCAAATCTATTTTAAGTGGCAGTAATTTTTTTTCTTCCCCCATGTTCCATCTGTTTTCCCTGTGATGGTAATTGGTAAGCAATCTCCCTCTTTTTTTCTCAACCCACAAGCTTTCTCATCCAATTTCCTTCCCTCTCTGTCCCAGTGTGGAGTAGTGGTGAGAGATACCAGTGAGTGAGCAGCTGGGTGTGTGTTTGGCTGTTACCCAACATTAAATCACCACAAAATAGCATAACAGTCAAATATTAGAAGCTAGATACATAATTAGACTTGTACAGTGCAAACCATATGCAACAAATATTTATTTTTATAGGATGGACTTATGTCTGTGTTATGTTCATTCATTCTCATTAAGTTACTCCAAAGTGAATGTAACCCATTTTGAAAGACAATTATAAGTTTTTCAGAAGTTCATAAAACAATTTTCTGTACGAATTCCAGCATATAAATTGTCTTGAAAAAACACCAATTGAAAGATTACTCTTTATTGAGAAGCCTCTCCCCTTATATGCATATTCTCATTCTGCAAATTCTGGATTGCATAAGAAAGTAAAATTAACTGCACAACCTAGCTAGAAAGCACCAGTGCAGAAAAGGCTCTATGGACTATAGGGGAGTATGAAACCTATTCATTGCTCTTTGATGTTACTGCAAAAAGACAGCTCTCATTTGGGAGTGTGATAACAGGAATGTTGTCTCTGAAACAGAGAAAATAATTTTTCCATTCTACTGAGCACCAGGGGAACCTCAGACAGAGTACTCTGCCCCATTTCAGCACATTTAAAGACACATGTAGACATACTGGAAAGAGTCCAAAGGAGAAAAGAACCCAGGGGATTAAGGAAGCATGACCTCTGTGGAAATGCAAAAAGAGTTGCATTTTTAGAAGGGAAGATTGCAGTTGATTGGAGTGGGATGTGTACTGGTGACATGATAACATATGTAAAAGACCTAGGAAGCTCTTCTTTTGTGCTTTTCATAAGCAGGATAAGAGTAAACATAATTTAGAAAAGAGAAAATTATAATTAGATAACAAAAAAACTTTCAAACTAAAAGCATAGTTAAGCTCTAGTAAATATTTAACTAATAAAATTTTTGAAAGTCCAGAATACTTGTTAATTTCCATTGTATGGGGATAAGACTGGGAAAATGGTCCAGATGATTCATGTCTTCATTCCAGCCATAACTTTCAATGATCCCTAGATTTGTCTCTGTGAAAACTGGTGTTGCACACTACAGACATGATTTCTAATATGGAATGTGACCAGGGATAAAAACTGGGTCATAACCTTGCTCTATAATACTCACTTTTAGTATACAGTGGGTGGATTTATGTTCATGCTTTAGTGAACTAGGTGTAAATTTGTCTTGCCAGTTGTTGTCCTATGATACACACTCAAATGCACACCTGAGGCACTTGAAGTAGTTTCCTTCACAGTGTAACACAATTTCAGTAATTCTTAGAAGCACTACTAAAAGTGTCTACTTGTAATGTAGATGTCTGGTGCTTTGCTAACTAGCTTTCATTGCAAGCATAGTGTGTGACTGGCGTCAGTAGGTGGCATGAACTATACTGTTGGTAAAGACATGATATGGACATTTTCTGCTGGAACCACAATGGACAGCAGTGAAACAAACCCTTGTTCTTCTGTCTTTGTGCTGCACCTGTTAGGAATGTGAATACATCCAGTATACCGAGATTATGAAGTATTACATATGTGAGGTCAGTGCATCATCTCACAAGTAATTACCAGGACTTACTCAGGAAGGACTACAGAAGGTGGCCTTTTGAGTAACCCCATTATTATTTAATTTTTATTATTAATTATTAAAATTATTATTTTAATTTTAATCTTCTGTTTACCTGAGTTGTCTATTATTGAATGAATTTTGAAATACTTTAAACCAGTATTCCTTTCTTACACATCCAGTTCTTTTAACAGGCTAACTGATGCTGTTTCAAGTTGGAATAAAGTTGCTTTGTTCTTTTCATGATGCATCTGAGTTTGAGTGAAGCAGCAAATTATTTCATGCATATGTACACTGTCCTGCTTCATGCAGGCAGAGACTTGTAGCAAAATAAAAGCACACAGAAATGAGTCTGGTGGAAGTGTCAGAGGAACATGTCTGTCTTTGGCATAGACCATAACATCTTTGAAACTTGGAGTAACTGCATATGGAACGCATGTTTGGTCAATTTATCTAATTGTTTGCCAATTGAACAAAATACATTAGCAAAATTTTCCTTCAGTAACAGCACTTTCTTTTGTAATTGCAAAGAAGCTGCCTCCTAATTGTAATCTATAACTCAATTCCTGGTTGCACCCACAACAGGAGGCAAAAGCTTAGATTCCGCTCCTAATAATATCTCCTGTTCCAATCACTTAACTAAGTGCATAACCATCAGAGGTTACAATTGTAGTCAGTAAAGAAAGGTGCTTCCATAGGACAAATATCTTTAGATGGGCTGAATGACTTTCCAGAGGTGTTCAGAAACATAGAATTTCAAAATGGTTTGGGTTGAAAGGGTCCTTTAAATATCACTTATTATAAACCCCCTGACATGGCCCTAGAGATCTTTCAACTAGATCAGGTTTCTCAAAGCCCCATCCAGCCTGATCTTGAACATTTCCAGTAGTGGGGCACCTATAACTTCTTTGAGCAACCTGTTCCATTGTCTCACCACCTTCACTGTAAAAATTGTTTTCTTTATGTCCAATCTAAATCTATCCTTTTTCAATTTAAAGCCGTTGCCACTTGTCCTGTCACTACAGGCCTTGGTTAAAAGTCTGTCTCTTTCTTAGAAGCCCTTTTTATATATTGAAGGCTACAATAAAGTCTCCAGAGATTTCTGTTCTCCAGGATGAACAACTTCAACTCTCTCAGCCTGGTCTCTCTCCACTGATTATGGACAATTAACTACTAACATAAGAGGCTTAGCCAAATGCTGAAGTCTGCACCATATGATGGATGACAAGATATATCTAATCTGGTTCCTCTTCAAGTTCCTGGAGTAACCTGGTTCTACCATGCATTTTCTAACATTTCTAGTAGGGAGTGTTTTGAAATCTCCTTCTCTGGAAGGCAGGGGGGGTGGACTCGAAGATCTCCAAGGTCCCTTCCAACCCCTGACACCCTGATACCTGTGATACCCTGTGAAAGCTCAAAAGATAATTTATACCAAGACAAGGAGAGGAATGTCCAAGACATCACTTGGGTGACAAATATCTGTTAGCGTGATGTCAAAGGTCATAACCATGGGAACTTTGCATGACTTATGACTCCATATTTGCTTTGGGAAAGCTGTTCTTAGGATAGGAGGAGCATCGAGAAGGGGCTGTCGTCTCACTGATTTCAAGAGGGAATGAAGATTGAAATATTTTCTCTGTTTCAAGCAATTCTATGGAGAAACAAATTATCCTTTCAGGGAACTCTCTGATGAAAGGTATTTCTGAAAAGAAGAAAGTGAATGGATGCCTGGTAACTGAAGGAGATACCACTAGTGAAAAGAGAAGTATAAGGGAGCAATAGATCAGAAACACAGAGCTAGCTGTGAAAACCCATCATGGAGTACACTAATAATCACTTCCACCTATGTGCGCTGCTTCCCGGGTGAAATCATGATGCCTGTGTTATATTATTGTAACTACTGGCTAGCAGTAAAACCAGTGTTACTGAACTGGAATTAGTAGCACACCTTTCCTTGTAAATCACTGTTTCAGAGTCTATTCTCTGTCTTAAGGTGAACTGGCACAGTCTGACAATATACACAATATTATACTCCTTTACTGTCCAAAAACATGTCAGCTCCATCCAGACTATCCATTCAGTGTGGCCCTTGGCCTGAGTTAACTGCTGCAGTGTGATGAGTTGTTTGTCAAAGGGTAGTACTGGTTGGTCCAAGTGAGAAGGTTACCAGCAAGCAGTCTAACATTTTTAACAGTACTGAAAGTTCAGTTCCATATCTTAGCAATGTTCCCTGAGATTGTTTAACTTCCCAGTATAAATGACAACAGGACATCCTGGGTTAATAAGGTTTGACAATTAAGGGTGTAACTCTATCTTTTCAAAAGTATCTGTGCAAATTAAGAGCATAATGTCCTGGATGCCTGGAAGAAAAGTAGTTTGCTTATATTTTTATCACCTGTTTCCTGAAACAGCAGAACTAAGAATCCTCCATTGTAAATCACAAGGACAGGCTAACAGTCATTAAGAGTGTACCTATTTATCTCAAATTATCAAAGTGGTCTTAATTGTTTTGTTCTCCTTCGGTGGGGACTAAAGCCCTCCACTTCAGATCCTTCTTCTGAGGGTCAATATGTAACAGCCTATTACATAGTCAAGTGCTACTGTCAAGTTTTCCATTTAGGCAGAGATATTGTGAGATAGCAGCACTTTAAAGAAAAATAGATTCATATAGATGTCTATTGTTTGGACAGCCTTTGTTAAGGACAGAACTTTTATGTCTAGGAAGACTCATGGGAATTCAGGGGGTTTTTTTTGTTTGTTTCTTTGTTTCTTTAAGCAACATAATTTAACTTCTCTTCAGCTTGTCTCTAAGATATTGCCACATTCCTTGTAAAGATTGAATTAAATTATTTTCCCCCATTTTACATGCATTTTAAAATCACTCTGTATTCCTAGGCTGCAAGGAGCTCTGCTCTAAATACTTTAAATAAAAAATTGTTTGGTTTCTGATGTTATTCAACCATAAAAAGGGCTCTAAGAGGCAGGAGACATGAAACTGAAAAATATTGATGATACTGATCCTCTGGTTAGTCTAAAAAGTTTTCCTGTGTTTAACTTTCCCATCTCTTTGCACAGAAAATCATAACATATCTCTGGGCTTGTAAAACTCCTGGAACTCAAGAGACAGCTAGTGCCATTGATTTGATGATGTGTGAGGCTCAAAACCTGACATTTTTCTAGGACAGCAAGATGGATAATTTAGTTTTTTTCTTCTCAATTTCCACATTCTTATAAACACAAAAATGATTTGTTTAAACAGTATTGTTAAAAAATACACTGCAAGCTCTTTCAAAGTGTATTTTTTTGGAGGAGCCATGTAGGGCAACTGCTTTTGTCAGAAATATCTCTTTAATTTGGAATTTAAAGCACCAAGAACTATAAAGATGCATCCCAACCACAGTTGGAACTGCTCGGAGAGTCACAGGTCACCACAGCTACATGGAGTTTACCCATATCAATTTGATCAGGAAAATGTGCTCACCTGTCACTTCCTCACTTGGAACACCATACAGGTGAGTTAACCATTTTCTAAACTTACCATTAGTTCAATGAAAATGTAACAGAAAGCAGTCACTGGTACTATTCAAGAAAGAGAACCTCCAAAAGAATAAATATAGCAAATAAAAGTTCATAATTCTAGGCATTCATCTTGATACTGGGATTGTTTTTCTAATCTCGCTTTTTGAAAGAACTTTTTCTTTTGAATTATTTACAAATCTGGGATAAACCTGTGTGAAGGTATGTATATAGAAATTTCCAGATTATTTCTTCTGTTGTGAACTGCATGAGAACCACTTTTATGTTAGAACATATGAGTCTTAGATAAATCTTTCTGATTCCTTCAGTGCACCAGAATACAAGCACTTCCTAAAGAAAAGAAATGTAAACCACACTGCATTTTATTTTCCTAGCAATCAGAATTGTGAGATTTATTTTATGAATTTTTATTAGTATATATTAATATGTAAACCCTTAAAACAAACATTAGGTAGTTTTACTCAAAAATATTGGGCAAATTTGCAAGAGACAAAAGGTATTTCCTTCTAAATGCCTTACATAATTTTTGTCTTTTGATGAAATATTTCCAGCTGTTTTTTCCTTCTTCACACAAGAAAAGTAACTTTATGTCATTTACACATTTATTTTTTTACTGTCAAGAAACTGGTGGTGAAAAGAAACGTGAAGAAAAAGCGTGAGAATACAGAAAAAAAGGAAGAAAAGTCTTAAAAACTGAAGGTGAATTATAACTCAAAGTAGTAAAAGTAATTGAGGAAGTGCTAAGTACCCAGCTTCAAAATGTGGTATGAATAAATACCTTCTACATTGCCACAATTCATACAACCCAAAATATGGAAATGGTACTAGTGACTCTAAAATGTGTCTCCTCATGGTAGTGGCCACCAGAAAGTTCTCAATGATTAGTGAATTGAACCTCTCTTGTTTTGTCACAGAGAACCTTGAGATTCCCCCATGGCTCAAGAGGAAAAATGGTTCCAACTGATTCTCTTTGACACCTCAGAGCACAAAACATTGTCCTTATCTTTTTGAGAACTCAAAGGCAGAAGACTAATTGAGTCCATTCTGATTCTTTTTTTTGATGACCTAATAAAACTGATTAGGCTGGTTAGCCTGGTCACACTATGTTGACATGCAGCCTTATATATCATTCCCCCTGGTTCTACCACCACACAAAACATTGTCTCCAAATAAAGCAGCCCAGTTGAAAGTAATCGTAGCATTTGCATTAATCACACTAATACATTCTTGTTGCTTGGAGGTACTGTCTCATGTCTTTCTAAGGCAGTGTACTCAGATTGATTTATTGAAAAATAAGTCTTGCTCTCCTCCAGCCCCTGAAGAAATTGCATCCCTTCCTCCTGAGAGGAGAAGGAGGAGAGGTGTCAGTGATCTGTACATCTGCAACCTCATTAAAGCCTTAATCTAAAACTGAGTGAGGCAAAATTTCCAGCTGGCACAGTGTACAACTGCCACCTTCCCAAGGTCAGAGATAGCTTAACTGCCTCAGATTAATGTTAAAAATACCCCAGTGACCATAAGTCAGATTCAGATATGGATTAGTCTTTGAATTTAAGTTTTAATCATTTTCCAGATACATAAAAATTTAAACTGCAGTCCATGAACACAAACTAATTAGCATCAGGGGTCTGGGGCAAACTTACTGTCACAGATGAGGATGAGAGATTTAAAGAATGTCCCAAGTCCTTCCTCCTGAAGACTGTCTTACTAACAAGAAGGCTATAGCACTGTGAACAGTCTTCTTTATTCCTAAATGCCATGTCATTCCTTCTTCCTAATCTCTGACCTCATTCAGAGATTTAATGCTACAAAAAGACCAGTGGCAGAGGCTTCATGAACTCAGAGGGAGAACCTCCGTATTCAGGATGGGTGACTTGCAAACATTTCAGCAATGAGTGCCAAATTAAAACTAAGATAAATATACAGACTTCTACTGAAAAAAAAAACCCAATAACAAACACCATTATTTAATACAGAAAGTCTAAATATGTGAAATACTGAGATAGGATTAACAAGTAATTCCTAAAGTTGCTAGGCAGTTATTTAACTATGCAACTTGTTCATACCATCAAAGGGTAAAATTTCCTTTACATCAGTAAGGAAATGGTGTAATGTCTATCTTGAAATAGGAAAAATGGCAAGACAGCCGTCCTGACAGCTGTCCAATAAGGATTTGGACAGGAACCATCAGCACTATAAGCATGAGCTACTGAAGCTGGAAGAGGTAAGCTAAATATCTTTTATTTTCTACAGTTATAGGAAGTCTGCTCCTTAGACACAGAGATGGATCTTCAAAGCCCAGTCATCCCATTACCTTGAGACAATATATGAGAAGAGGTGATATGCCAGGAGTGTTCTGCATTTTATTTCCCTAAAAGTCTATATAGTAAAGCTTGTTTATTCACTTTGATTATGCAAACTTCTCACAAGTGAAGTATTTTGCCTGGTTTCAAGAACATTGGTCATCTTGGTTATGTTGTGATGGTGGTCTACAATGGCTGATCACTTTTCCCACTATTCACTATTGCATTATTCTTATCTTGTCTCTCCTCTCCCTCTCCCTCTCCCTCTCCCTCTCCCTCTCCCTCTCCCTTTTTTGACATAGTAATTCTGTCAAAAAATAAGTTCAGCTCTATGGGGTAGTTGATAATCAGCACTTGTTTTGGTCCCCAGAGGAGAAAGGAATGTGTTTACCCTAATTTGACCGCTTTTTTTTTTTTTTTTTTTTAAATTTCAGTGTTTTGACAAACATCACACTCCTAAATGTCTGACTGGTTAGTTTCCTAACTTAGCTTTCACTTTGTATGTATACTGTGTTTTGGATCAGTTTGAAAATATAAATAACTGTTTGATGAGTCTGTGTGCAATTGTGTCACGTGAAGAGAAAAATACGTAGCTTAGTAACAGAATTTTTTATGGATGGAGAAATGCATTTGAGATTAGAAACAAAGCTGATTTGAATAAACTATGAACAGACTTTTCCTCAAATTTCAAACTCTTTTGTGTTTATAGTTTTCCACTATTTCTTTTTTTTTTTTTTTTTTTTTTTCTTTTTCCCCCTGACTCTCCTCTCTGGTTTTGGCTTCAAACCAGAAATAGCAGAAGATCAAGGGACAAGGCTGTCCTCAAGATTTCTAGTCTCAACAGAAGACTAACTAGTTAACTAGTTTTCCATTTTGTATGATCTCAAAAATTTTTGTATTTGACTTTCAGTTTGATTAAGGATCTGAATGCTTCCTTAATAACCTACTTGCATCAAGCACTCTTCCTTCACCCTCAGGTTTAATATAGTATCCTTATTTATTCAGAAATTGTCTAATCTCTGATTGGAGTGTTTAGGTAAAATTAAGGTTTATTAGCGTGAATAGGGCAATGAAGAATTTTTGTTTTGTTTTGTAATTAGAGATTATCGGCAAACAGCGAGGTGTTTATCCAGCCACCAGAGGGCACCCCTATGGCCCAGCGAAAGTAACGTGATTCTAATGAAGTTGCAATAGAAGAATTAATAACAATTATTAAATGAGGTCAACAGATGTCAAGCAAAGCACGTTCACTGCTTCCTGCCAAATTCTACATGTGTGGAAAATTAAAACAATGCCTCAGTATTAAACAATCTTAAAACAAATTCTGAATCACAAACTCAGGTTTTATTTAGGAAATAATCTCTTGATTGCCAGATCCTGAAGACCTTATAGTTTTAACCACTACCCATTCTAGAAAGCTTCCACTGATGTTCTCCTGAATAAAAACTGACAGAACATTGACCAACTACTGTATCATCCCATTTTCAGAGACATTTTCACATCTACAACAAAAATACAAATGGATTTTTAATTTTTGGCCCCAGATAATTCAACATGATGATACTGATAGTAAGTTGACAGCACTCTTTTTTACAAAAGATACAGAACATGGGGTAATTACTTTCCATATATCACACAGCTAAAAATAATAAACTTTTACAATGTGCATTCCATAAACTGTAGGTTTAATATACCAGGAAATGAATGAAAGGACAAGCTTGTGCCCAGAATGACAGTTTTCCAAATGAATTTGATAAAAATCTTAATAATCACAATATCATTGAATCTGAAGACTTTAAAGACTGCTGATTTCTAAGGTCTTTCAGGAAGAAGTGGTATTTCAGAACTGTTGGATTTTCTACTTTTTGAAGAGTGTATCTCTATAGGACTGTGAGACCTCTAGAAACTGTAGCTATGTCAAGGATTGTGTTATATTTCTCACTGTCTACCACCGTATCATGCTCTCAGACATATTAATATTTTGGAACATTTAACAAATTATTTCATATTTACACAGTTGTATTCTATGCACTGAAGGAAAAAGAACTGATTAGTGTCCTGCTGATTTTAGGGACAGTCACCATTACTGAGAAAACAGCCCCTAGCATTTGATGTTCACACTACTTGTGTTTTTTTATCCTGTATAATCACTAGATGATGAGCTGTTAAGATATAAGCAACACTCAAACCCATTGTAGGTATATTGTTTATAACCTGCTTATATTCTCTTTATTTTGCAAAACAGTCCTAATTTTTGAGATATTTATGCAGCTGCTTTTGGGAGTCAGTACTTTCAAATCCTAATCGTACTTTAAGGAAAGTTTAATCTCAAGGCAATAGTGCACCAGAGGAAGAAAGGACACTTTGGGGTTTTTAAGAGTGACAAATGGCCTGCAGTGGTTAGACTAAAGGTAAGTAGCTTTGCAGAAGATTGCAAGAAAACTTCCAGTCAGAGATAATGAAGAATTCTCTTCAGTTCTGTATATGAAAAATAAGTACATTACTGCAGAAATTCTTACTAGCAGCCAAGTCTGATGAGATGTCTTTTAAGTAATTAACTGATGTGGAATCAGTATAACCCCAAGACTTCATTAACTATTTAAAGATTTAAGTTTCACAGCTGGTTTCATAAACCAGGATAGTCAGCAGCCAGGGGTGTGGCTGAGTTGTGAAAGTTAACAGAACACTGTGTCAGAACTCAGTTTAAAAAAATATTTAAATCCTGGGATTGGAAATGAAAATTTTTAAGAATGATGCAAAATTTTACCTGTTGGAGTTTAACTAGAAAGAAGACCTGAAGGCTCTATAGGAAAGACACCTAAACTGAGACACAATTTTTTACCTGTCTGAATTTGTTGTTATATGCATCTTCCCAGTGGTATTAGAAATAGAAACAAATGCTAACTGTGATAAATCAAGAAAAACAAATACATGCTAAAAAGAAAGCTTGAAGTAAATACAAGTTTTCAGATTGCAACACACGTGCTTGAAGATACTGCACCTATGAACTCCGGGTCTTTTCTGTAGGCCTTAGTTTGATAATGTTGTAGTGGCTTTTTTAAAAAGAAGTATAGGTTCATCCATTTAGGAAGATCCAGAAAGTTCTCCTTCTTCAGATAGCAACTCTAAGATGTAATTAACCATGAATAACTGCAGATGTTATTTTGGCAGTCTCCTGTTTGAGGAAGAAAGCAGGTCCACTGTAATAAACATCTTCCTGAACCCATAAATATAAACCTGTAAATTAACAGAGTTTATATCAATTACCTGAGTTTATTTCTAGAGACTTTTGACTTCACAGATTCAACATAAAAGACTAATCTCTCCCAAGCTCCAAATGGTGGAATCCACTACTGAGAGCAGAGGAAGCTTTGTGGAGACAACACAACTTCTTCTTTCCTCTACCCAAATGGATCAGACTGCCTGACTTTCTTGTTTGACAAGGTTAGGGCTGAGTGAGATCTGTCAATAGTCAGTAGAGGGAATATACATGGTTAGCTTCACCTAAACAGCTGTTTTAAACAGCTAAAGTTAGATGAGAGAAACCTCAGCCTTGTCTCACAGCACAGACGTTTGCCTGTGTACTGTAAAAAATAAAAGTTCTTTAGTCAATTTTTTCCTGGAACTTAAGAAGATAGGATGTGAAATGTGTTTTTTAATCTAAAGCAGTTTATTTGAAAAAAAAAAAAAGCTCTTTATTGAGATTATATGAAGTTAGTTTGTATCAGAAATGAAATAAAACAAACACTGGAAGTTTCTTACAATGGTGTTCACATTCTCTGCTAAATTCTACAGGCCCTAAAACAGATGGTGAGGTCTTTCACAGTTAGATATGCCACACATCAAGATGAGGAAAACGTTTTAATTTTCAACAGACAGAGCTGATGACAAAGAAATAAACTACTGTAACAGCTGCTTTATAGGTCTGATGTTCTGAAGAGGCGCAAGAACTTCCAGATATAACAAAATTTATAATCATTTCACTACTGGGATATTTTATCTGAGATAATAAAGAATTAATTCAAAAGGAATCAGAATAAAAAAAAACAAAAGGAGGAAAATGAAAGGGAAATTAAAAACATTCTCCTCAATCTTTTCACACTTTCAGAATCAAACTGCAACCAAATATTTTTGAAGCTTTGGAGCAGGTAGACAGAGACTTTTTATTTTGACAATTGTAATTGCCATCAAGGTCTGAAACTGTAACACCACAAAAATGATATTTCTGGCCAGCACCTGAAAGGTAAGTGCCAGAAATCTCACATGAAATGCTGTTTTTCAGGAGATTGCCAGTTCAAACTTGAGATTTGATAGGTTCAGATCACTTCAATAAACATTTAGACTTCTGGATGATTGTCTGAACCAAACTTGCACTCTGAACCTTTCCATTCAACTATTTGAATATAAAATCACATTTATAGTTTATAGATAATAGCATTATCTGTGGAGTATATTACTCAAGGAAGAATATTTAGTCAGCAACTTCTGAAATTTATCTACCAGTATGTGAATTTGGAGACATTTTTATATCTGAAATTTCTTTTCAGGAAGCTGGAAGTAAAAACAATGATTTTAGTGAGCTGTGAAAACAAAAGCAATGTATTTGTTAATCATGCTGACAATAATAACCCCTTGTTTTCTTCCTTAGGCACATAACTCACAGTCTGATATACAAGAACATTTTTGATTTTCATTTCAGATTTACCCCAATAGTATTTTATTTTTCCTTTCAGTCAATGGAAATCTCTGAAATGAAGAGCTCAGGCAGGTTTCTGATGTGTAAAATAACATAGGTTTTCTGGAAGCTCAGAGTTTATGTTAAACTACCAACCTCCATTATATCACAACTTCAGTTCAGATTTGTTTAAACAAGTTTTCACCTGCACAACAACCCCTTTTACTGCCAGTGAAACACACTCTTCCCCAAGGAGACCAGTATTATAAATCACAGAAGTGCACAAGCTGCTGCTGCCAGCATGAGAGGGGCCTGGCACAATGAATCTAAGGAGTAACTAGGGACATGGAATAGCCCACACACATTAGGAAAGGAGAAACCAGAATGCAGCCTTAGCATGTAGAAAGCAGTGTATCGAAAGCTTTTAAATACAGACTATTAGGTTCAGATATGGAACTTTAACCTGGTAGCTGTGACCAAGAGGAAAGTGACCGGTCCTAAACCAAATACATACAGTCAGATAGCCTGGCATGCATGTGTACATACACCTGTGCATTATGAAACAATAATATAACATCAGACTGCATGATGTGCATGCCCTTATAACAAGATACAATCTCCAAATTATTGGCCAAAAACCCTGCTGAACTGAACAGACTAGAATATGAGATGCTATTCTGCCCAAGTTACATGTTTGCAGCACTTGACCAAGTTTGCTGAACTGTTTGTTTTTTTCTCAATAAGGTCTCAGGAACTAGTTTCAAGTATGCACAAAAAATTACACCCAGTCCTTCACCCTAGCCAGAGTTATTATTGGTAACAGTAAATTGCTTTCTGTTGCAAGAGCCTGTGATGCCTGTAGTCTCCATTTACCCTACCCTCCTTCCCTTTTCTGAAGGAAACCGGTGGTCTTACAGCATCGTGGGGGTGGTCTGCAGACCTCCTCTTAGCTGCAGTTGCTCTGGTTCCTGTCTATGCTCAATCAATTCATACCCAGCTCAATGCCACCCACAGTGTGCAGTTGCATGTGAATATCAGAAAGTTCTCCGAAGTATGCCAGCTCTAGCTTCCTTTGATGTGCCATATTAGGCCCTAATGGGCCCAACTCTTCCCTTACACACATGCAACTCCTGCTGACTTCAACCAAGGCTGCAGATTCATAACATGCAGATTTATGCTAAGTATACATTAACCACAGTTTCTGAAGTGTCTCAGAATAGATCTTCCTCCAGTACAAGAAGTTATGTTCTTCAGTGCCTCAGCTATACCAGTTGCTGGAATCTGTTTGTCCCCAGGAGTGGTCCATATCAATGTGTAAGCACATTTTTATGGGTACTCTATTGCAAAGGACAAATCACATTAAATATTTCTCACCGCCTAAGGATTTTTCTGTACTCTGTCTAAAAATTATATATGTAGGTACAGGGCATTTCTGAATACACTAGCCTGGACACTACTGGAAATGTAGCTACAAATGTAGGAAGAGATTCAGTGTGGGATACAAAAACCACAAGGACACTGGTTAAGATCCATGGAATTTACCAATACTGTGTTCTGTACTGAGACAATTGCTCCCCTAGCAGTACCTAATGAGCTAATTTAAAGATAAATCAGCCTCAACAACTGGTATAAATTGCAGTCACAGTACAGATCTCAGTGTAGCAATCCCCTAAATAGTAATTGTTAAGCTTATGCAGTCATTTGTAGGTCTGAATCTTAATTATACTATAGCTGTTCCACTCCTTCATCCACCATATGTGTAGGAGGCAAAGTCAGGTTAACAGAACATGACATTCACATGTGGATTTTTGGTTCATTTTTTAATAACTGACATATATTTTACAGTAGATTTACAGTGATGAGTTCGGTGAAGTTCTGAAAGCAATCAGAAGCAGTTATTTATGTTTACTTTAGAAAAATGCACCATATGTTGAACTCAAGGCAGTTTATAAAGTACACAAAGTAGCAGGAATACTTCAGAATAATCCTTTCTATATCAAGGGGCTTTTTTTAAAATATATAAATATGCAACTGTCAATACTGACCTGAAAGATTCCCACATTGTATGCACACATTCTGTACTTTTTGCCAAGTATATTGGCACAGGATTATCCCAACAGCAAAGGCTATATTGAATTTTATATAGCAGAGACTCACATAATTTGTACCCACATCACTCATTCTGTAACAGCCTGCAATTAATTTGTTGCAGAAGGATAACAGATTATTCATCCATGAGTGGTAAATTTAATACAGCCTGGAAAATCTGGTGGAAAAGTTGGGATTGGACTATTCTCAGCTAGCTCAGATAGGAGTGTCTTGATAAGACAAGACCAGGCAAGACAAAATAAGACAATATAAAACAAGATAAGGCAAGGCAAGTGAATGGGCAAAGTGAGGTAGTTTGCAGAGTGCCTTATCACATCCTTACTAGGGAAGTGACGGGTTATTGTGCTACAATAATTTAATTTCTCTGTGTATATTGCTGTCTTCAGATTATCTGCTCAAATGAAATAGAGGCAGTAGTAGTCCAGTAGAGATTAAATGGTGAGATTAATTACTCTGTAGCTCCTCCCTTTCATGTTTTTTTGGGGGGGGATGTATTTTTTGTTTGTTTGTTTTTGGTTTTTTATTTTCTAACCTCAGAAGCTTTCCTTTTTGCAGGGTCACGTAACACCACAGAGTTTGCAAAGTGTGCAACTTCCCCAGCATGCTGATTGCCTTGGCATTCATCCCTCATAGTCATAAGGCCTAAAGCTGTGACAGTCCAACAGTCATTTTACTCTGCCATGTTTCCTGGCAACATGGTACGAGAGAAGCTCTGCCAAAACCATCAGTGAAATGAACTGACTTCATAGAGCTGGTTATTTTAGATTTCACTGAAATTAAGGACAGAAGAGACAAGCAAAAACTGTTTCATCTGGACCTCCTGTTTATCCCAAAACATTAAATGTCTGTATCTCCACTCCAAGCAGCTATTCCCCTAAGAATTGTTCCATGTAATATTTAAGTACCAGCTCCATCCTCTAGCCTCTGACAGGTACTGAGGGGCTCAGATTAGGACACAGGTGGGGCCTTACCAGCACTGAATGGGAGGAGACTCCCTAGATCTCTTAACTGCTTTCCTCCTAATGCAGCCAATTATTCAATCATTCATTATTCATGATGAGAGTACTCTGTGGGCTCATATTCAGTCTGGTTCCCACCTTCTCACCAGGGCTACTATTGAAACAGTTTCTAGCCTGTGCTAATGAATGGAGTTGTTCTATTCCAGGTGCAGGACTTTACACTTCTCTTCATTGCACTTTGTGAATTTTCCATTGGCCCTGTCCTCAAGTTTATGAGGTTCCCTCTGAACTGAATCTCTTCTACTCAGTTTCTTACCTCCCCTAATTAATTAGAATCCTCAAATTCTCTGAAGGTATGTTCTGCTTCATTATCTTATTATGGAGAAGTAAACATTGCAACTATGTTCATGGCACAAAAGGTAAGGGATGAACAGAGAACTTCAGATTCTAGGAATCCCACGCCAGGAAGATACATACCACGGTGTTCAGCCAGATCTTCTTCCCTCTTTTCACACAGGCTGCGAGCCATCTCCTGTCTTTTCTTACAGATAGGCCAGTGTGAGTAAGTCATTCCAATATTTAATCATTGTCACTGCTGGGAAATTCTATCTTGTTTAAGTTTGTTTAAGGAAATTCTTTCTGCCCTTTTCCAACTGTTTCAGATTTCAGTCTAAAACCTTACTACAATATCACATCAGTTGGTATGGGAAAGCAACCTCAGACATTTTAAGACTTTTTTTTCTCCACATTTTTGAAACTGATATTTGAAATTATCTATTGCTCTTAAAAGAAATTATGAAAAAGTTGGGTGTTTTCTGACTTTATTTGCAATTATAAAAATTTTAGTTTTAAAAAATAATTCTAGCCCCTGTCCACTGTGGGTCATTTAGACCATATCTAGACAGGAATAAACTATTTTCCAAGTGTGTTTTATAGTTATATATAAATTTCAAAAAATGATAGTTTTGCACAGTGAAGTTGTCTGAGTCTGGTACACACAAAAGGTGGTGGATCAGAAATATTTGGATAGCAATATTTATGATCAGTTAGGAGTTATCATCCTACTTCAGAATTAACATATTGTTTCTCAGAAGCTCATAATTTCAGACTTGAGGAGCATGGTGTGTTGTTACTAAGAACAAACTCAATATTGCTATCTCTTCCTGAAAGAAGTCTGGTTATAATGAGTTTTTAAAACACAGCAGTGTTTAAGTTAGCAGTGTGCTAACTTAAGAAACAGAAGTTACAACCTGTTTGGGTTTCTGTTGTTAAATGCTTTTTCTTACTTCCAGTATTTATTTTCCATTTATTTTTCTCTGCATCTGTAATTGGTACTAAACTTTGATGAGAAAACAGAAAGGTGAGAAGGCAGAAATGGTAAAACACTGCAACATAGATTTCCCATAGATGTTCCAGCTGCTCTGTACTTTTCTGGTGACACACAGCAGCCTTACTAGTTAATCTAGTTTTATGGCTGTCTTGTATCACTGGGGTAACATAAAGCCACAGTAGCACATTGATGAATCTATTTCTGTGAGTATGCATTTGGCCAGGTTTGACTTTTATTTTTATCTATATAATTCAGTAAAAGTAATTCCTTTGACACCAGTGGAATAGTACAAGCTGGTATGTGCATGAAGAAGCTAGAGCACACTTCTGAGAAGAAAATGCTTGCATTTGTTGTGTTAAATGGGATTTGAGAGGTCTGCATGCAGTTCCTCATTTTCCCAACCTTTTTGTGAGAGCTTCTGCATGACATTATTTTCATGCTCATAACATGTAAAATGAAGGTGGAATTTTTCTTTTACCTTTCCTGTGTCCTGCTTACTTGCATTAAATACTGAGACACAACAACTGCTTCCTGGCATGCCTTTGAAAAGCACCTAGCACAAAAGAGCCCTAATTTGTGATGAATTTGGTTTAAAAAAAAAAAAAAAGAAAAAAGAAAAAAAAAAAGAAAAAAAAAGTTGGCTTTTAGGATCCTAATGATACTTCAGATGAGACACAGAAAAGTTCAAACGCACTCCATCTTTTTACTGGTTATAGTGTTAAACAGTTTGACTAGAGCTATTCATATTTCCTCCAATATGCCGGTAGCATTTTCTATTCCACCTGCCAAAGAAACTGACCCTCTGATAGAATCCTGGAACTACACAACACCTGGCTTTTTAGTCAAAATATTTTCAAGGTGTTGCATGGTGGTGAAAAGTAAATTTTGAAAACTGTTTTTCCCCCCACTGCTAAAACTCATCCAGTCCCAACAAAAACATTGCTCATGTCTCAAGCACTCTCTGCCTTACAGGCTGTTTTATGAAGAAAAGGTGGAGGGAGGGAACACTGCATAATTCCTCGCAGTCCCCTGCCAGCATCTACCTCATCAGTGGAGTTAAGTCCAAGAGGTATTGTTGAATTCTTATGCCTTCCTTTTGAGACTTGTATCCAATTTTGTCTCACTTTACATGTGCTTCCAGGTCCACTGGGATTGCGTTAGTATAAATCAAAAAGGCAAATGGGGAGATAAAAAAAAAAAAAAAAAAAAAAAAAAAAAAAAAATCCCTAAACACCCTTATTAATGGGGGAGGTCTCAGCTTTTTGAGAAGGCCTGTGAGATGTTGAATATGCTCAGATGGAGACAAATTTTGTCAGTTTGCCATCGTTAAAAGACAAGGTGGACTCCTGAGCTGTGTACCACCTCTGCCACTCTGTAAGTGTCTGAGAAATGAGGGTTGCTGGAATAGGCAGTGTGAGTTCAAGCCTATGAGTGGAATAACAGGATAATTTCTTGTCTGCTGTCCTGTTTGGGTATGCCTATGTTTGTGTGCAAGGGTTGAGAACTTTCTTGGTCTCTCATCTGTTTGTTTCTACTGCAGTGCTGTAGAAAGCACTGCTTTTGCTGGCCACGAAAGAAGGCAGGTGGGCAGATATTTCTTTCCAAAATTTCCAGTTGTACTATGTGCCTTCAGCCAGGTATGAGGCTAACTTGTGTACATAACATTTCCATTCATTTGTCGTTGCCCCCCTCTGAAAGTACTCGTCTAAGAATCACATTTTTGATTGATTGCACCAGCTCTATTTGCCTAGTTCTCATTTTTTAAATGCTCCACCTTGTTCCGTTGTTTATTCCCAAGCCACCTATGAACTGACTCACCTGTTGTATGCTGAAAAGTCTGAGTTGATGATGAATACCAGTTCTGTAAAGCTGTTCAGAAGAGGCAAATTACATGGCCATTATAAGTCACTTGCATGGAAATCCTTGGGTAAACATCATGTAAGTCAATGAACAGAGCTCCAAGTTGGCACGTTTTTCCTTTTAGGTAATGGATAACCCTGCATACAACTACTAGAGTGTTCCCTCTGAACTAATAATGAGGAGGAAGCAAAGATCATACTTGGATTTAGTACAGCCAAGTGTGAGGGCAAGATTTTTATTAAAGGAGTTCAAACAAAAGGGCAGGCATGACCAAGATGTTATGCCTAAGGATTTAAATTTAGTTTCCTGTATAAGTGTGCAATGTCTGCCAAGAGACAAATTGTTTCCAGGGTAACACTTGAAATGAGTGATCATATATCCCTTGGAGTCAGGCTGTTGAACATTTATATAGAGGATGCCACCATGACTTTGTTCGTGCATCAAGTTTTACACAGGAACTGTGTTAAGTGCAGTTGTACTGGAGGCAATGACATTCACTCTATTTTTTATCCTGCCCGTTTCCAAGAGAAGGGCCACCAGCAAAGGATTTCCACCTACAAGTGTATTGCTCTATAAACTGCAAATGACTGTAAAAGAACACTAAGGCTTGAATTATGAGGGATGGATGATGGAAGTAGGTACTCGGTCCTCACTGAACTGCAGCAGAATTTGCATACTTTCTGTCCAAACCTTTTTTGAAATCCCAGACTAACAGTCAATGGCACTGTGAAATGGCTGAAAGACTGATCATTTGGTGTATCTGATGTCTAATCACTGAAGCTGTGCCTATAATAAAAGGAATTCTTTACTGATTCTCTGTATGATAACAAGCACAATGGACAATGTATTACTATGTTTGGAAAAATATGGACAAGTCAATCTGAAGGTGGGCTTAGGGCAGTCATGATGGGGGCTAGTTTCATTTCTAATGCATCCTGCTCCAGGCTGTTGAAAATATTGTACTGACAGCTTCATGTTGATTTTCTGAAAACAGGAAAATAAATGTTATAATAACTTTTGCAGTCAAGTTATTTCCTGATATTTATCTGGGGTTGGGTTTAAGGTAGATGAGAGATTGCTTGATCTCTTTTCAGTTTTTCAAT
>JANIJG010012284.1:27148-50467 GCA_024611175.1 Megaceryle torquata
GGTGAACTACAAAGTTACAAATATTTAATTTAATTTGATGTTTTACTCATGCCTCTGTTCCTTTTTTAGTGAAACTAAAACCACTTATCAAAATGAAGCATCATTTTGAATCAAAACCTTTTGTTCTGGAAATGTCAAAATGAAGTCTTTAAAGAACAAAACAACCCATTTCCAGAATAAACATAAAATTTAAAATATTTTTGTTTGTAAAATTTACACTTTCTTTAAAAAAAAGTCTTTTATTTTATTAACCTGGATCTAGTTAGAAAAATATACAAACTGAGTGAATAAACTAGATATAATAAAAGAAAGTGCCAGGGTACTCTGTATTATGTTGCAGTTGTCCTTTTGGAAATGCAAAGATATCAGTTTTCAGGGTTGCATTTTTCTTCTGTTAATGCAGAATCATTTCTCTCTTGGGTGGCTGAGATAGCAGTGTGCAGATTTTAAATGTCAGCTCATGCTTTTCTGCTCGGTGAAGCATACTTACTTCTGCCTGCTAAGGTTGATTTAGACTTTATCGAGAGAAACCTTTGTTTTGAACCAAAGTAAGAAGTTTGGCTTCCTTCTACTCAAAGCTGAAGTACCCAAGATCATGATCTCCTTTTGTAAATACCATGGTAAGTTGCTTTTGAGAGCAAAACTGCTTAAAGGACATGGCTTTAAAAATCCCTTCTCAGGCAGTTGAGAGAATGGGATGTGGGGGAAGGAGGGTTCGATTGTTTGTAGTTTTACGTCAGGAAGTCTAGCAGAAGCCACTGCAACATCTCATAAAACATTGTGCAGCTGTGTGCAGACCTCAGGGTGCACAGATGCGTATGTATTATATTTCCTTGGAAGGGGCACAAGCTGAACTTTTCGATTTTGACACCCGACAGCATCCAGCAAAGGTGAGGTCTGCTACTTGTGCTTTAGGTTTTAAAATTAAAACCGTGTGTGTTGTAGTGCTCACATGACGTATAAATGTATAAATGAGGGCCATTAAGTGAGTGCGTTTACACATCATTTAAATGAAACAACACACCTATCCAGATGGGTTCCTAAAATGAGTAATTGTGTACTGTTATTTCCATAACTATTACCCTTCCTGGTATACCCTCACTTCTCTGGTATGTCCATAGCTTTGATTTGAGCTTCCAGAGTGGGGTCCAAGACTTTGCTTCTCTCTGCTTTCTGTGAAGATCTTGATGTTATTATGTGCAACTGGGAATGGGATTCTTCTCACCCAACCTTAGCCATCAAACACTTAAGCTCTGGTTTGAGATTGCCTTTATGGAATCCTCACTAGCCAAGGGAAAGAAAAAAAATTTTTTTCAGAGGGTAGTTTTACCAATCCAGAGAGATCTATAAAAGACAGTTAGATCCACATAATCCTCTAGATTACTTATGATAGAGTGTGCCTGGAGAGCCAATGTGGACAAATGTCCAACCTTTCAATGGGAATACTTAGTGAGGAGAAACCAAACTTATAAAATTATATCAGTGAACTAAAAAGAGCCCAGAAAGGTAGAAAAAGGCACCCAGGGGCTTTTGTGACACTGAAAGATTTTACCACTTCTCTGCATATAGGAATTTCTATAGCATTTTGTTAGACTTTCAATGAGAAAGTCTGTCAACAGTGCCATATAATGATTTCCAGGATGGGTGCCCAATTTAAAACAGGAAAGTCAGGTCTGAAATCTCAACATGCATGTAGGAGGACTTCAGAAGCTAAAATCTAGCTACATGTCTGCAACAGCTGGATAAAACTACCAAACAAAAATACAGTGTTAACCAGCCCACAATCTCTCTTTCAATACACACCTTAAACATGACTGCGGCATGAAATATAAACTCTTGGGTTTTAGATATTGATTTTTTTGTTCTTGATAATTGGCACAGTATCCCATGTAAATTCCACCCTTCACACAGATAATTCTGGCCTATATGAAGGTGTCAAAACACATCTACTCCTCTGTTTCTGTTCTATCAACTTTCATTCTTTTTTTCCCTCCACAGATGGTAAAAGAAAAATAATAATAATGCTGGCTTTTCTTGTGTCTCTCTTTTTCCCTTGGATTTCAAACCCTAGACCTGCTCTATAAAGTCAGTATAATCATTCCCTATTTTTCATATGTGGAAATTGAAGCATTTAACTGTGACATGGCATCCAAATATAGAACCTGAATATTAGTTTCCATTTAAAACCAGAAGGTGTTATTTTTTTTTAAGCGACATTTCCAGTAGCTGAAGTGGGTCTCAAGGATTACCAGTGTGCTAGTAGCGGTACATTTAGGAGTTCCAGCATAAAGAAAATCTGCAAATGTCATTCATTATTATGACCCATTTTGCTGTCATGGCACTTGCTCTTTGCCACATGAGTATACCAGACAGCTGCACAGCAAAGTCTTGCAACTCCTGGACTGTTAATGAGATGTTGTTTTTTTTTTGGTGATAAAGTGAAAGCTGAATTTGTTGTAATACAGGATATGTGTTCATCTACACATGCAGTGTATGTAACATAGGTGTGTATCCATGTGCTATGTGCAGTTGTTTGGCTGTGGTCTGAGCTGCATCTGTTAGCAATGAAAATATGTGTTTTCTCAGACATAAAATTCTGGGCCACTTAAAGGTGAATATTTTCATCAGATTTCTCCCCATCCTGTAATTTATAATCAGTGGAACTAGTGTTCAGAGCTCTAAGACCATGAAACAGATAGAAAATAATAGTGAAGGGAAAAGTTTGTAATGTTTGCCAGATGATAATCCAGAAAGGCTACATGCTCAGAATTTAGATTGGTTATCTTCTTCAACAACACAAAAATTAAGAAGATAAGATTATGTATTGGAGAGTAAGTCATCAACAGTGTCATGGGGTGTACTTCTATTACAGTGCGTGGACAAGATTTTATAACTAATGGCTAGCTTTATGAACATCCTACAGATATACTGGGGGATAGAGCTGTCAAAGGACAGATGTGAAGAGCTAAGGGAAGGTAGCAAAACAATACCACCCAGTCATCCATCTGTGAAAAGCAAAAAATCTCAAATGAAGGATCCTTTCTAGGCTTTTAAGTATGCCATATATAATCTACTGCTTTGTACTTCCTGTTTATGTTTAGTCTGTTTTATGAGCTCAGGAGAGTGAGTCAGTCAATGTAAAAATGGGAATGCAGAATGCTTTGCTGGAAATTGTCTGCTCTTTTCATGTGATATGAATCTTGAAATACTAATTTCTTCTGCCTTTTATGCCTAATGAGACTACAGAGTATTTACAGCCCTTGGAGGCACTTCCACTTCTCTTTGGCTTTATCCATTGAGTAAGACGACAGATCATTCTCTGGCTCTGAGATCAGTGGCATAAAGAGCTGTTAAAGTCTTTCAGCCTTCAGAGGACTGCAATCAGCTTGCCTCCAGGGACTCATCTCTGACCCATGCATGCTTCAAAACAGTGCCCAGGAACTGTTTATGGTAGGGCCAATGGCAGACACTGTTTAATTTACTTGCTTAATAGATGTACCTTGTTTTGCTTTATGCAGCATTCATTCTGATCCTGCAAATATTCACACAATCAGTCCTCGAAGCAGGAAGGCAAAGCAGTGAAAAACTGTCTACTACTTAAAGAAACTACTTGGTCTTTTTAATGTTAGTGGGATGATGATGCTGCTAACAGTTATTCTGAAAATCACATCCTGCTCTATCTTGGCAGTAGAATACTTCCTTAAAGGAGGTGATCAGTTCTCACTCTCAGTGCTACTTGTGTGCCTTTAGGTAAAGATCTGGGGACTCAGGAGGTCTATACCCAGGGCAGAATTTTCTCTAATGATTTGGCTAGGTAGACTCTCTGATATGATGATTTTCATTTACAAATCAAGTAGATGTGTTTAGAAAGCACTGTGCAAAACTAATAATGAAGTTACAGTCTTGAATTTTTAGACTGAATTTTACAGATCAGGATAAAATAGGCAAAATTGACTCTCTTCAATAAATAATGACTGCTAACTGTACAGTCATCTAAGGTTTTACTGTCCTGAACCTACATGACAAACACTTAAACCAGTTTCTTTTGAAATTAATGGTAGGTTTTTCACTTATTTGGTTGCATTACACAAGTCATACAAATAAGCTTCTGATTGACTGTCTGAGTCTGACCTGAGCTCTGACCTGAAGTGTACAAAGCTTGAAGGTTTTACATCCAAAATGTCTGTTCTCGCAGTGCATTCTGGATCTCTTCCAGAAATCTCCAGAACTTCCTCTTTGTCCCAGGACATGTTGCCTTCCTCTTCTGGCAGCAGCCCATGAAAATGTGCAGGTAGAAACGAAACAGAAAATTTCTAGCCTACGGCATATTATGTTAAGAGAATCTATTGTATTGACATATGGGTAACTAGAGATGAATGAACTAGTTCAGTCTAAATAACAACCAGCCCCAACCTTTGCCCACTCAAAAAGTGACCCTAACCCAAATCTTTTTCCAATTTGGATTGGTTCAGAGAGATCAGCTGTCGAGCCTGTCAGCTGGTAGCCAGACCCCAGAGCAGACATAACTAATTAGGATATATTCCCTCATCTGGAGAGTAAACTTTTTTTTTTTTCCCCTCCCTCCTTGCATATTCCCATAGTTACACTTGCATTAAAACCTCCTGCATTGAAAGCAGTGTCTTCAGAACCAAAGCAAGTGAAAAAGTAGCTTTTTCCAAGAGAAACCTATGGGAGTTTAATTTGTCTTAACTGGATGTTTTCTCCCTCAGCAAAGTTCAGGCTGCAAAGTTACTGACATGCCATCCTCACAAGAACACCTGATTCTGAGTTTCAGAACAACTTATTTCTCGTCTCTTTTGGTCAAACTCAGGCCACATAACATCAAAATGGGTCCAACAACCATATGATGTTATCACATGTCTTGGGAGAAAATAGTTCAAACCCAAATCTCTAAATATGCATAATTTGGGACTTCAGTGAGGTGCCATGTATTCTGGTGGCTAGAACTCATGAGGTGTCCATGGAATAAGGATAATCCATAGGACTGAGAAAATTTAACTGAGCAGCTGAACTTTGGGCCTCTACTAAACAGCTTACTCACTGCAAGAGGCAGAGTATGAAGCTTCCCTCTCTTCCTAAAAATAAACATTGGTCCTCATGTATGTGTTGTTCTGTGCTTGCTATAATTGCAGCTTTTGAGTGACTTTGCTCTACATTTTATTATTTTCTGCCCAGATTTCAGTCTGTTTCTACAATGATCAGACAGTGTGCTAATGTATTTGAATCAGAGTATATTTACCCTGTACTTTAATGTCAGTAATATTCAGAATCTGGGGAAAAGTTAATATAATGAAGTCAAGGTCTCAGTAGGTAGGTTTCATGACCAAGATTTAATGTGCTTATAGCTAAAAACACTATAGGGCAACTTTCTGATAGGGAGACTATAAACTCACATGTTCCAAGTGTGTCAGTGAATGATGGAAAATAGACTGGCAGAGCACAGCATTTCAGAGAAACTATGACATGCTCAATTTCTTTTCAATTTTATTTCTGAAAAACAGTTTTAATTACATATTGTGCATGTATTGCCAGAAATTATTTAGCCATTCTGCATTCAGTGAGGTACCTCTGTCCTGTCGAAGTAGGATGTTGCACAATTATTGTTGTCTAAACTATTTTTTTTTTTTAATGTGAATCTGTGGACTGATTATGTGTAAATGATTTTTTTATATAACAGGAACAGGAAACATATTTCTATAATCCATGTGTCAAAGCTGTAAGACAACTGGAATGGTCTAGAAACTCTGCTTTCTGACAGCCCATACTAATTTCTTCATTTTTTCTGCAAGTCTAGATCAAACTTCTCCTTTCCAAGTCAGTCATTGTAACAAAAAATTAATACTGTTAAATCTTGCTCCTTAAATATTGAATGGCATAATAATCAGGATTTATTTGGCATAGTGGAATTTGAAAACATCTATAGCAGGAAGCACAGCAGCCAAAAGAGATGAATGCATGCAATTTTTACTGAGCATCTTTTAAAATTTCTATGCATTTTATATGATGAAAATTGCTTAGGAGCATCTTCTAAACAGTTTCCCTCAACTTTGTGAATTAAAAGTTGGGACTGATTTCACCTGCTTCAGGCATGTACTTTGCAAGGTACACACCAAAGCATGCCTGCTTCTGTGGATACCTTACTTGCTGCCACCCAGCTGCCAGTCCAGATGGGTGAAATCTCACATGATGTGGGAGCATGTATATCAGGTACCCTACAGCATTTCAAATGGCACCAGAAACTTGTGTTTAGGCAGCTGAGTCTGTCCCTAGCCCATAGTTAGCTGAGTAATTTTCTATGTTCCTTTGACTGTATTAATTGCATCTTCATTGACCACTTCTGTAGCTTAGGCACCTGGCCTATCTAATACATGCCTGTGTGTAGATGATGAAATTAGGGTGTCAGCGCTTACTCTGTTTAATTATTTGGTCTCAAAGGGAAGATACAGATGCTTCCACCCGTCTCTTCATCCCAGTCCCGCACCAAGGGATGACCAAGGGTTGACTCTTGAAGCACCACTGACATGAGGAGACATGAGCCCTCACCCAAACATTTTTATTCTGGAGCTTTGATGAAAACCCTAAGGTTTGGGAGCATGGGTTTTTGTTGTCTGTCTGGGCTTTCCACGGGTAGGAGAGGGGTTGAACCTGCAGCTCAGAAGTCAGAAGAGTGTTGCCTTGATGTCAGTAGGGGAGCTTAGAACCGTAGAGAGCAAGAAAAACTGCAAGATCAAAAAAACTATTCCTGGATCAACAGAATCGTATATATGTGGAAAATAATACACATTTGATCTGAAAGGGGAGAGGAGATGTCACACAGAATGTGTATTTTCACTTGCTCTATGTGTTTAATTAGACATGACATGAAAGCATTGCTACCTGCCTGCACAGTTATTTCCCTCTCTGTGAATGCTGGGTACACATAACATCAGACTGCCTGGCAAACTTCATATATCTGACCTCTAATCCACCAGGTCAGTGGAACTTCCCTGATGTTACCTATACTGGACAATATGTCCTTGGAAGAAAAATGTTGCATATGTAAGAAGAGAAATAAATATGGAAGCGTGCAGCATATCTTGTCTATTTCTTTGATTATTTTTAACAATAATGAAGGTTTGATATTTTCCAGGCATTGTGACTGCTCTTCATCTGAGAATCTCAAAGCATTTCTGAAAGATTAAAATTAACTCTACATGTATATGCCATATATGGGTTTTTTACAGATGATTTATAATACTCTCATTGAGCACATACAATCAGTTATGAGGTGGAAAGCTGAAGCAGAATCCAGTTATCCAATCTCCTAGTCTCTAATACACAAGCAGTTCTTGTGGATAAAGTTAAAGGTACCAGAGCTTCACTGAAAATTTCAGTACTTTGTCAGCAGCTACTATGCTGTGGATCCATTAATGGAGCTTAATAATAATGGTTTTGATTCTGTAAAGTTGTATGGAAGCAATATATTGGAGCTGAACTTCTAGATTGTTCATAGAATGAATCACAGAATGCCCTGGGTTGGAAAAGACCTCCAAAGGTCATCTAGTCCAACGCCCCCTGCAGTAAGCAGGGACATTCTCAACTAGAGCATGTTGCTCAGAGCCTCATCAAGTGTGACCTTGAATGTGTCCAGGAATGGGGTCTTTACCACCTCCCTGGGTAACCTGTTTCAGTGTTCCACCATGTTGCCATATTGGTAGGACAACCCTTGCTATAACCCTGATATATCCAATTTTCTTTTAGCATGTTTTAAAACCATCACAAGCCCCCCTAGGCAAAGATGTAATTTGATACATAGTCATGCAGTACATGTTTAATTAGTTAAAAAATACTTTGTCATCGTCTCAATTCCTCTATCCATCAGCAAAACTGCATAAAAAATGAAGAGTTGTTTTGGTGCAGCGTTCCCTATGGCCAGTGAAAGATTTGAAACTGTCTTATTCACATTTTCATATTGTCATGCAAGAAAACTGGCAGAATAATGAAATAAAGGACCACACAACCCTGCCATGAAGACCTTACAGTCCAAGGTCCAAATTATATAATGCTTACTGCACAGTGCCAATTGCCTTGACTGTAACAGTTGAATTACTATGACTGGGAAGGGAAATATAAAACTCTGGATAGGCAGGATAATATCCCCATTTAGCTCACTAAAACAGACTTACTGAGAAGTGTTGGTGGCTGAAGCAAAACAAGATGAGGACTACTACGTTTAAATGATATGAAGCACAGGTCATTTCAGAGTTAACAGGTTTTTAAGACCAGAGGTAGCACTGTAATCATCTAACTCTTATTTCCTGAGTAACACAAGCCAGAGTGTTCTGCAGATTAATTCATGCTGTGGAGAGAATCATTCTCCCTTTTTCAAAGTCAAGAATGCTGAGCTCAGAAGATTATGGTTGAAATAGATGTGGAGGTGATAGGTTTGAACTTACTTGTTCAATTATTTCCTGGAGAAGCTGCACAAGCAAAGGTACACAAATCAATTTTATCTTTTCAAGTCTTCTTCCTCAATTGTCTTATTATAGCAGTGTTTATGATCTGGCCTATATTTATTGCATTCTTCGCTAGCATAGGCCTTGCATTCCTCACTTGATGTTTGCCATGTGTTGGGCATTACTTGAAATACATAGTTCTGGTTTCTTTTCTCCACAGTCACTGGACAATTAGCTGATATAATGTAGGCTGGTTTTGAAAATTCATTTCAAGCCACCAGTTATAAAGGTAACATATTGCTAGAGTACTAGTATTAAGAAGAAAACATCAGTGATGAAAAGAATAAAGCAATGAATAATCAAGCTGTCACTGAAATCCAGCAAGATAAGCAAAATGACATAAGATGTAACGTGCATTCCTTTTTCTTTCTTTTTCTGTCTGTGCATACAAATATACCTATATATAATCTTGTCTGTCTGTGTGCATATAAACATATTCTTGCATCTGAAATAAAATACTAGGTTTAATTTGTCCTAGCTGTGAGATGAGTAGAGGTGAATTTCACTGTTTTGACTTTGTGTGTTCAGATTTTTCCTGTGGCTATAATTACTCAACACCTGTACTTCTACTGCTTCTTGTCTCCTGTAAGAAAGTAGGTCTGTTCAATATCGCAGCAGGTAAAGTGAAGGCTGTGTCTGAAGCCCCTGCTTCCTATTTGTACAAGCAATGGGTACAAAGTGGACATTAAACAGGCACTCCGGTGTGTACCTGATCAGTGTCTGTTTCATGTCTATAGTTTTCCTATATTTATCTTATACCTGCTCCAGGAGCTGTTTCTCTCCTCTCCACTCCTCTCCTCTCCTCTCACCTCCCTTCCTCAAACACCCACTTCTTTTTTTTTTTTTTATTTTCCCTAAGAAAACAGGTGATGTATTAGAATAAAAGTGGCATCTTTGGGGAGATTAGATAAATCAGTGCCTCTGGGACACAAACACAAAAAAACCCCAGTTAGCTACAGGGATGGGAGAGCTAATCCGCTAATGAAGATGAGTCTAGAATAAGAATTTAAAGACAGCTTTAAAATAGATGGAACTCAGTCTATGTGCTGCTCTCACCAATTCTGCATATAAATTACTCTTCTCATTGCCAATTTTTTTAAAACAGCAGGCTCAAGGGAATTCAATTCCAGACTTAGATGTTGTAGTTCTGTGGGCTCAATTCACCTCTGAAATCATCAAAGCACCTAGCTGTCCTCATTGACTTAAAGGGATGTCCTGGCTAGACAATTCAATGCCAGTTCATGCAACTAGCTTGCCTGTAAGAATGAACTCATAGAATCATGGAATGGTTTGGGTTGGAAGGGACCTTAAAGATCATCTAGTTCCAACTCCCTTACCATGACAGGGATACCTCCCATTTGACCAGGTTGCTCAAGGCCCCATCTCACCTGGATTTGAACACATACAGCAAGGGAGCATCTACAGTGTCCCCAGGCAATCTGTTCCAGTGTCTCAGCACCCTCAGAGTGAAGAATTAATTCAGTTCTAGTAAACCAGGAGAAATAAATCCTTGCATGTACTTTTTCTTGCAGCTGGTGACTGCTGAGATCATGTGTCATGCTATATCTCTTTTTTATATATATATCTTTATCTTTCTGACAGCTATTGCTCTTCCAGAAGTCTTTCAACCTAACATTAAGATCCAGCCTCTAAGTAGTACATAGGAGGTGTGGATAGAGAACCCCCACTAGCTTTAAGAGAAGAAATCATGGCTGATACTGGTAAGGAGTCTAGAATATCAATTTTGTGCTGGCATTTGCTATCTTTCTAGGCCATCTCCATCTACTGGTTCCTAAAGTCTTTGCTTTCCTTTAGATCCCTGACTTTGTCACTGTACTTGGCACTGATGAGGCTGCATGTCAAATGCTATGTTCAGTTTTCGGCCCCTTACTACAATAGGGACACTGGGGGGTTGGAGCATGTCCAAAGAAGGGCAGTAAAGCTGTTGAAGGGTCTAGAGCACAAGTCTTATGAGGAGTGGCTGAGGGAACTGTGGTTGTTGAGCCTGGAGAAAAGGCGGCTCAGGGTAGACCTTATTGCTCTCTGCAACTACCTGAAAAGAGGTTGTGAGAGGTGTGGTTTGGTCTGTTCTCCCAGGTAATAAGCAATAGAACTAGGGGAAATGGCCTCAAACTGTGCCAGGGGAGGTTTAGGTTGGACATTAGGAAAAACTTCACTGAAAGGGTTATTAAGCACTGGACCAGGCTTCCCAGGGAAATGGTGGAGTCACTACCCCTGGAGGTATTTAAAAGATGTGTAGATGTGGTGCTGAGGGACATGGTTTCCTGGTGGGCTTGACAGTGTTGGGTTAACGGTTAGACTTGATCATCTTAAAGGTCTTTTCCACCTGAAATTATTCTATGATTCTCTGATTCCATGACTTTAACACTTACAGCTGCAGGTACAAGAAATTAATCCATTAATTATGTTTAGCAAAAGACAATACAGCATTCAGTGACTAGATAGAGTGATTAGATATATATAGATATATACTAGATACAGTGATTAGATATACTGTAATTGTGATATATATATGATTGTTTCTATTGCTCTTTGCTTTGTATACTATCTTTTGTATACATATCTGTTCCTCTGAACTAGTTCCATCCAGAGGACATGACAGTAACTTTCATCACAGCACCCAAGCTTTTAAACAAGAGGATTAGGGTTGCTCATCTGAATATACAGAATTAAAAGTTATTTTACAGAGCTGACTCAGCTCCTCCAGTTTAGGCACATGTTTTGTATTTAAATTTAAGGTTCCTAACGAAGGAATTTGCATGAAGTAAGTGACCAGTTTCTCTGTGTAGTTAAGGAAGAGAGGTAGGTGCCTTTCAAGATCCATGGATGGTGACTTTATTTACCTAATTCAATCAATACATGTTGATGAGCATAGGAGAGAAAGAGCAGACTACAGCTGGGCAAGATTCTTTACTAATATTTTTAATCCTGTAACTTGCAGCTTCTCTGTTGTGATCACAAGAAAGTCCCCTGCAAGTTTTGTGTTCTGTTGAAAACTTCCCAAGGGAAAAAACACTTCTAAATTTCTCTTTCTTTTTTAATTATATTGTCACCTTTGTACTGGATACTAGTCTGAACCAATCAAAATGTCCCATGTTTGTTTCCAGATATAAATTTCAGTCATTACTGATCTGTACTGGATTTAATCAGTGACCTAGGAAATTTACCAAGAGGTTCCTCAGCTATTCCAGATAGATCTGGCTTTAAACGGGTTTTATTAATACTAATTGGGGATACCATTTAAGTATCCAGATAGGATTCTAATTAAAAAGGCATTTTGTTGGATGATCTTATGGCAATTTTTATGATTTCTGACTCAGATTCCATTCCTTGGATTGTCACTTAAAATATTTCAAGATGCATCTTCTGCAGTATGTCAGATCCATGTAATGACAACGAAGTTGTTCCAACTTATACAAGAAGATGGGGGAAAAAAATCCAACACCATTCCAGTACTTCAGAAAGTTCCAAATTTCAATTAAATTGAATATAGGCATAACTCTCCCAAAAGATCAATTCAGCTTCAAGAAAGATTGCTGCCATAAAATTAATTAGATTCTAGAAGGAGAATAAATTTTCTTTTTAATAAATGTATGTGTATATAAATATAAATATAACTGTGCATGCATGTAAAAAAGGGAGTAAAATTTCCATAATGTTTTTTATCACAAATTAAGCCCACACTTTAGAGATGAAGAAAATATTATCTGTTAGAATAATCAGATTATTGTAATTGGATAGTAGTTTGCAGTATGATCACAGACAATGCAGAGAACAAGTACACTGATTTTAAAATTCCAGATTATCATAAAATAAAGCTCAAAATCTGTAATTGAAAGGAAAGCATAAGAAAAAAAAAAAGTCCTGATTTTTCATACATTGCTTGTATGCAATCCCACTGACATCAGTAAGTGTATGCATGAGTTACTAGGAAAGAGTTTGGCCCAGGATGTGGAAACTATTTGATAGAAAATGCTGAATTAATTTAAATTGCCTGGGGTATGAGCAGTATCTTGTGGAATGAAAAGTGGCTGAAGGAATATAAACAAAAGCAGAAGACAAAACATTAAAATATAGATTTGTGGGAAGGTCTTTTCCTAGGGTGGTACTTCAGATATTGTATTCAGTATGCTTTTATTTAACAATTTCACTAATGATCTGGAAGAAGTAAGCCAACCATTAATGAAAGTTAAGATATGATAAATAAGAAGGTGGAGTTGCAAAAGGTGATGAAAGACAGTGCAAAGGAACCTGAATACTGATCCAAGATTCCCATTGACTTCAATAAGCTTTGGAGAAGATCAGCAGACATATTAGAATGAAGGGCAGGAAGAATGATAAATGAAATCCATCTTGAAAAATATACAAAGCATCAGGTGAAAAATTATCCTAGACCTAATAATCAAAAGGAGACAGAAACATGAAAAGCAGTATTATAAGTGAGTTTGTGCATTAGAGCAAGGACAATGTGAATATAATTTGAGGTTTATACGCTGAAAAAGGGAGGTACCATTTTCTTGTGAAAAGGCTAGACAATGTGGAATATTATTGGGAGGAGTAACAAGGGATAATTTATTAAAGTAGAACAAATAGCAATGATATTCTTGTATCTACTAGATATTGAGGAATAGCTACACATAGCCCATAGTCAAGCAAGAACAAACAGATCCTCAAAATGCCTTGAAAATTATTCTTATGTTGAAGTTAGCTTTCTCTGAGGTGGCACTGACCTCAAATCCCTTCCAAACTAAAGTATTTATAGAATCACAGAATCATAAAATGGCTTAGGCTGGAAGGGACCTTAGACATCATCTAATCCAACCTCCCTGCCATGGGCAGGGACACCTCTCAACTAGACTAGGTTGCTCAAGTCCTTACCCAATCTGGCCTTGAACATGTCCAGGGAGGGGCATCCACAACCCCTCTGGGCAATCTATTCCAGAGTCTCACCACCCTCGTACTGAAGAACTTTTTCCTAAGTTCCAATCTAAACCTATTTTCCCTCAGTTTAAAGCCATTTCCCCTCATCCCATTGCTGGACACTCTTGTGCCTTCCTGTAAGTTTCCTTCAGGAATTGGAAAGCAGTTATAAGGTCCCTCCAGAGCCTTCTCTTCTTGAGGCTGAACAATCCCAGTTCCCTCAGCCTATCCTCATAGAAGAAGGGCTCCAGCCCCTGGGTCACCTTTGTGGCCCTCTTCTGGACTTGTTCCAACAGATCTATGTCCCTCCTATTGTTGGGACACCAGAGCTGGATGCAGTATTCAAGGTGGGGTCTCACAAGAGCAAAGGGGGAGAATAACCTCTCTTGATCTGCTGGCCACACTCCTCTTGATGCATCCTAGGGTACAGCTGTCCTTCTGATTCACATGAGCTAACTGCTGGCTCATGTTGAGCTTCTTGTCAATCAACACCCCCAAGTCATTCTCTTCAGGGCTACTCTCAAGCCACTCTGTACCCAGTCTGTAATTGTGCCTGGGATTGTCCCAGCCCAGACCTTTCATTTTGACCTGTTGAACCTCATACATTTTGCATTGGCCCATTTCTCAAGCCTGTCCAGGTCCCTCTGGATGGCATCCCTTCCCTCAAGTGAGTCCACCACACCACACAACTTGGTGTTGTCAGCAAACTTGCTGAGGGTGCACTCAGTGCCATTGTCCGTGTTGCTGACAAAGATGTTGAATGGCATTTGACCCAGAACAGATCCCTGAGGCACTCCACTTGTCACTGGTCTCCACCTGGACATCAAGCCATTGGTCACAACTCCTTGAGTGTGACCTTCTAGCCAATTCCTTATCCACCAGGTGGTCCATCTATCAAGTCCATGTCTCTCTTAGAGACAAGGATGCCATGTGGGACAGTGTTAAATGCTTTGTGCAAGTCCAGGTGGATTATGTCAGTTGCTCTTCCCATATCAACCAGAGTTGTAACTCTGTCATAGAAGGCCACCAATTTAGTCAGGCATGATTTACCCTTAGTGAAGCCATGCTGGCTGTCACTGTTCACCTCATTACTTATCATGTGCCTTAGTACAGATACCAGGAGGATCTGCTCCATGATTTTACCTGGCACCGAGGTGAGGCTGACTGCTCTGTAGTTCCCTGGGTTTTCTTCACTTCCCTTTTTAAAAATGGGGGCTATGTTTCCCCTTTCCAGTCTGTGGGAACTTCACCAGAGTGATATGATTTCTCAAATATCATGGCTAGTGGCTGAGCAACTTCAGCAGCCAGTTCCTTCAGGACCCATGGATATATCTCATCAGGTCCCATGGACTTGTGCAACTTCAGGTTCTCTAGATGTTCCTGATCTGCTCCTATCCTGGGTGATTCTTCACTCTCCCAGACCCAGACAATGCTCTCCATGACTTGGGTGGTGTGGCTCAAGTGGTTACCAGTGAAGACTGAAGCAAAAAAGTTCTTGAGTATTTCAGCCTTCTCCATATCCTTGGTAATCAGGTCACCTGCATCCCTCTGGAGAGGCCCCACATTCTCTTGTTTTTCTTTTTTCTCTGAAATACTTGTAGAATCCTTTTCTATTATATTTAATGTCCTTGGCCAGGTTTGACTCCATCAGGGCTTTAGCTTTTCTAACATGGTTTCTGGTTTCACAAACTATCTCCATGCAGTCATCCCAGGTTACCTGTCCTTGCTTCCACCCTTTGTGGATTCCCGTTCTGTGTTTGATTTTGGCCGAGTTCCTTATTCATCCATATTGGCTTCCTGGCATCTTTGCCTGATTTCTTCTCTTTAGGGATGCAGTGCCTTTGAGCTTGGAGGAGATGCTCCTTGAAAGTCAATCAGCTTTCCTGGGCTCCTAATCCATCTAAGGCTTTTATCCATGGTACACCACCAAGGAGATTCCTGAAGAAGCCAAAATTGGCTTTTATGAAGTTGAGGGTTTCAAGCTTCAATGATTCAATGCTTCTAAATCTGTAGCAATGCTAACAGACAAATAATAATAATAAATAATTATGCCACTATTTCTATTTCTGTATTTTTTTTTAATATGCCCGTGACCAATCTCATGAAAATTTTGTAGAGGTTAATGATGTTAATGACACTAGGTCAAAATTATCAATGGGTGAGCAATACTTAGGTATATTTACAAGTATCAGAATTTTTAGCCTAGAAGGTGGAGTCAGACATGTTGGGCCAGATTTCCAGAAACTAAAGTATCTTTAAGGATATTCAGATTGCTAAGGAATTTTTATAAATCTCATTAGATACCTTTGATAGCTGATTCTCAATTACTGTCTCAAGCTCATATAAGAAAATTAATACAGTAGATAAAACTCTACAGTTTTGTAGGGTTATTTTAACTACTAAAAATCACTAAACAAGCTTTTAGCAAGCATCTGTAGCCTTCCACTGCTATAGACCAGCTTAGACCCACTGATTAAAAACTGGAAAACCTAAGAAATCTTTCTGGCTACCAACTCAGGTGGTATCTTTATTTATGCTAGGATTCAGAAAAGCACTTAAGCACATACCTGTTTAATTTAAAAAAAATGCTGGAGTGCTTTACTAATCTGCGATGCAAAAATTCATTATTTCCTATTAGCCAGACTCAACACTGCGTATAACAATGCAAGCATTCTTTTCAAATAAGAAACGCTTGCTATTCCAGTTCAGTTCAGAGCATTGTTCTACTTTGCCGGAAACAAAATAAGTCTGGGGGAATAATATGTTTTGGAAACTTTTGATTCCTTCCAACATCAAGTGGAATTTGTTTTTAAAAAATAGAAACATTTTTAAAGGTACAAAGATGTGTGAGAGAGATTGGGAAGCACAGTTATAGCCTGATTCCTTTTGTTAAGATATCCTTGTAAATGAGAAGCAGCTACAATGGAATTTAACCATTAAGAAACCAAAAGATCAGAATCACAGCACTAGCTTCTTCTTTAAATGAATGTAGCATTTCTATGATGCTGGCTTGCATTTGCTAAAATAAAGACACTTTATATAACTCTAGCATTGTGAAATCACTTCAAAATTTGCCTAAATTATGTAGTCACAACCTTTTAAAATCCTTCTTTGCACCAGGGCGCTGTGAAGCCAGCTGAGTTGACTCCACATCTTGTGAAAGAACAACAGCAGGTCACAGGGATACATGCCTTATCTCTGAGTATGCCAGAGCAGGTTGGCAGGTAGCAGGTAATGCTATTCACGTGGCACTGTGCTGTGCCTCAACAAATGAGCTCTGCTTCTAGACCCTCAGTCAGAGGTCCATCGGGGAAACTTTATTTCCCCCAAGTTGGTGAGTCTTTGGGAATCCCTGCACCATACTGCACCATTTTGTGAAGCTACATCTTCAGTGCAAAAAATCTTAGCCCAATATGACAGTGCAAAGGACCAATAACAAACATAAACAGGCATACACTAGTGAAATACAATGAAATTATTCACTGATGTGGGAAAGCAGTTACTCAGTGATGCTTTTATCGGTCTTTGAAAAGGTTCTTATCTCAGCTCACTGCAATTGCTACAAGTAGGGTGCAAGCAGAGGTTGAAGCAGTATTTCACACTGACACTGAACAGAATCCCAGGCATGCATGCAGTGCCTTCCCAGCATGGACTCACAAAGGAATGGATTTCAGAACCTAAATCCTATTTTTTTGCTAGGATTTCTAAATTTTCATTTTGACTAGCAGTGCCTTACTTAACCAGTCAACTGAGCAAGAAATGATACTGTGGTGGCACAGTCAAAAGTTACAAAGTATCAGTGATGTAGATTACTGTAGCCGACCTCCTTTTGACCTCCTTTGTGCAACAAATGAGGCAAAAATCACTCCCCCCCCCAAAAAAATTATAAAACTGAAGATTGTGCATAGTAATAAGAATCTTTCTTTTACATGTGAAGCAACCTAAGCTTTGGAGATGGCACTATGATCTTTTTGGTTTCTTTTGAAGCTAAATAAAGAACATTTAAAAAAAAATTTTTTTTTCTTTTTTTTCCCCTCCAGGAATTTCAGTAGACAGATTTGTCTGTCCTTAAATTATTTATTATGAAGCTTTGATATGTAAATTCACATTTTCTGGCATTAGTAACCTATAATTGGTTGGAATAATCTCATCTGTTATTTTTCCTTAAATATTTTTATACAGAGACTTTTGGATTGTCAGTGGATTCTACCTCAGACTAAATTTTATTCTTAGTCTGTACAGATTCTTCACCTAAATGAATGTTGATCACAAAGACAGCATAGAGTCTCTGACATATATTATGATCCCCTTCCCAGAGTCTCCTGAAAAAGGTTATATACCAGCATAATTCTTGAAAGCTCCAGAGGCTGATTTAAATCTTTAGCTAAGAAACTGTGTTAAGAATAGTGCCAGAATTGCAGGGGTTTGAGATCTAAGAAATATTTCTAATCTTAATTAATTATTATATATCCTGTATGGTGACACATGACTTGAAAATACCATAAATACTTAATAAATTTTTGTGATATTAGCCCATTTATAATAAATACTATGGGTGGAGTTATTTTGTAGATGATTTAGATTAATCTCTTTGGCAGCCAAGTAAACTGGAAGAAGCTTTTTTATATACAGTTCTGTTAATACATAATAAGGCTTACTACATGATTAATAACTTAGTGCTTCTCATTGGAAAATATATAATGTAGTAAAAATAAATAAAATCATAATACAATTAAGGAGATTTGTACTCTCTGATTTGTTCCTGTTTATGAATATACAGTGTTAGTATAAACAGACAGGGGGTCCTCACTTTATCCTTTTATCATTTCCAAATGTTGTTATAAGATGGTTACCCCACTGAAAACAAACAAAGCAGCATGTCATGTAAATGTAACTTCAAACTAACATTGTGTTAGGTCAACTTGGCTTTGAGAAATATGTGGCTTTTTCAACTGTTTTGCTGGAAAATCCTGTTTTTAGATGTCAATGATATCACTTAAAAGCAAACAAAAAAACTTATGTGGAAAAGTTGCAGAAATGGTATTCACTAAAGGCAGTTTTCAGTTAAATTTGTTGTAAGACATTTTATGCATTTATCAGAATATTTATTTTCTGAAGAAAACACGAGTTCATAAAAAGATTCTGTCTGTTCTCACAGAAACTTTCTAACCCACACCATTTATAGTAAGAAAAATGTTGTACCATTAACATTTTTATTTCAGTGAATGTTACATTATCTTTAAGATGTAATGTTGCACCCCAGCGGTGTTATACATCTTTACTGGGACTCCCATATACTGTGGAGGTAGAAATCCTGCTACCCCACAGAGCTGCAGTATTATAAAAGGAAGGCTATGAAAGACTTTGTAAAACTGTCACTATTCTTCTAAAAACGTAATATATGGGAGTTTTCTATCAGAAAGTTAAAGTGATGGCAAGTGAGAGTGTGTCCTGCTTTCATATCATGAACTTGGAATAAAGGCTGCCAAGGAAAAACTTTGCCTTGTAACCTGTATTTAAGCATGGAGCTCACAGTGTGAATATAAATAGTCCAGAAAAATAAGAAGTATAGAGGAATTTAAAAACTACTTAAAAATCATGGAAGAATTAGACTTGGAAATGCAGCTATAAACCTTCCTCTCTGGAAGCTTCTAAGCTGCTTATTGCTGGAAAATACAATTAAGAAGTAACAAAAATACTGCTGCAAGTTGGTCCTCTTAGACTGCTTCCCTCAGTTTCTCTTGCTAGCAAGTCTTCATCCAGGGATGCAGGCAGAATGCTGCTTTGAGTTTCCCTTAACCTGTCCAGAACAAGTGCCCACATGCTCTGGTAGGTGCAGGTCTGGGCCCAAACATTTGGCCTAAAAGAAAGAGCTCCACCCATATACATGAATGAGCATGAAATTCTAGAAGGCAATAACCTAAGAACTCTGTAGTTATGGAGCTTATTTTATGTGCTTTAACCCATAATAGTTTTAAAATACTTTAAAATATTTTCTCATTTTCTTGAACTACTAGTTTGCTAAGAGTCATGTGATCTGCTGAATTAATTTATAAATCTCAGGGTTTGAAGAACAATATTTTTCTTTGCTATTAAAACAAGAACTTGCAGCAGTGTTTGCAGAATGTTTGTTTTTTGATCTTCATTTTCTTTTGTCACATTCACTAAGCTGTATGATTCCAAAATTAACAGGTTTAACTACTGATAACCTTTGATCAGAAAAGATATGTATTGCTCTGTGTATTCAATTCCTAAGACAATTAGTAAGCTTGTGATGGCCATATCCACTGGAGAAGAACTTTACTGCATGAGGAAACACAGTGTTCACCATAAGTGTCTCGCAAGCTTTTTGAAGATGTTCTCAAAATAGTTTGTTTTGTGATTCTTAGGGAAAATAAATAAAAAAACGGAAACGTGTTTATAGTGTGAATACATTATGTTATTTTCAACCATCATAGGCCTCTGGGAATTTGTACTGCAAGATGAGTGTGTGTGGCTTGATGTGTATTTGCATGTCTTGAAGGTGTTTTTCATTTCCACGCTGTAATAAGGCTTGCACAGATTCAAGAAGAGGACGTTTCGTTCTACAACTTTACACTACAGGAAGAGCTTAAGAACAACAAATATAAATTCAAATACTTTCTGTTGTGTTCAATAGTGGTGTTTTGCAGGACAGTCAAGTTTCCCACAGAGTAAATACAATCCATATTATGTAAATATGATCCTGTGTACATTCATTTAATTTAACATTGCCATCAGAATAGCACATTTCACACGTGGGAATGCAAACCCCAGCAAGGGAGCAAATTAACTGCCCGCAAATTGTTCGCTAACTATGAAGTTTTCCAAAAGAAATCTCTAAGGTACATCTTTACCAAGGGCATAGTATTAGAACTCTAATACCACATGTTTCCATTTGAACAGATGGCAGTGAAAGGTTTGGCTGCAATGTGTTATTAGTTAACAGAAAAAGACTTACTGATAGAGATCAAGGGTACTGTTTAAATTTACTTAGAGGAATGGTGGTTTGTAATCCATTCATACTTGCAACTACAATTACTTTATAATTACTTCTAATTGGATAGAACCTCAAAAGTCCAATGTCTTTTCTGCTCCAGAGACTATCCTATCTGCTCTTGTAATCACCTGTTTAATGTGTTAAGAGATGCTTTAATTCAGGTTCATCTGCTGTTGAGCTGAGACAATTTGTAACATGATTTCGTTAATTTGTAAAACTTCTGAGGAAGCAACACATTTTATTTTATGAACGCTATGATTTTAAGAAACAAGAGATCATTGCTTATTAATGACACAGTTTGCATTAAGTGTTTAGAAGCTAAAGCAACACATATGCTTACGTTATTCTTGTTACTTATTTGTGCTTTAATACAGACTTCTGGGTGCTGGAATTCCTACCCTCAGAACAGTGACCCTGGACTGAGAGTTTGAGACTCAGCTGGCGCATCAAGAAACACAACCTTCCCCTACTTTGTACTTGACCAGAAAGTGTTCAGTGCATAGTAGTTTCAGCCCTCAGTCATCTTTTCAGATCCATAATGCTTCCCAGTGATGGGAAGGATTGAGTTAAGTTAATTCAGAGTGTCCTGAAGTCCTGTCTGAAGTTATTTGGACTACTCATATGGACATATTTAGCCATACGTATCAGTGTCTGAAGTACAAGGATGAGGGGTGCTGGGCTGAGCTTGCCATTTCACATTAAAATAGTTGTGGAAAGATGTATTGAGTCAAATTCTATTATATGTATTTGATATGAATAGATTAAGGTTAAAGCAATCTTCAGTTAAATAAAAATGGTGAATGATACAGTATACATGTCAGAGAAACTTTTACAACAAACATCCTAGTAGAAATGTTGCTATACTTCAGTTCTGCAAAATGGTCTAAATAACAGCTGAACATGCATAGAGTAAATGAATGAGTCAGCTTTCATTCCAAAGGAAACTTCCCTTTCTTCATGTGCAAATTATTGTTTTTAGAAAAAGTTGAGATGAAAAGCAAGCTTATTTCTTAATTTTATTCAAGATGAAAGTTACTGCAGCCACTTAAATGTGTTCAGAGTGTTTACTAAATTTAAAATATAAAATAAACCAAACATACTCCTTTTTTTCACATGCAAGGTTTTAATACTCTATTAGAGCAAAAATCCTGTTGACATTCAATATGAGATATGCAACTATACTTACCTCTGACATGGCAAAACTATTTTGTTAAATTACTTTCAGGAAAAAAAAAAAAAACAAACAACAGAAGCCAAACATTTATTTGACATTTAGGACATTTTACTTAGAGTTATTATTATTGTAAAATACATTTTCAGTCTTACTGAACCCTGTCACTGGTTCTGCTTTTTTTTTTTTCTTGAAGATGATTTTAGTTTGACAAAAATACAATGTCATGAAAATCTAACTCCAGTTCTAACAGAAGTCCTTATGGTCTTGTACATGATTCAGAAAGTACCAGATACTAACAAAAAATCTCAGATGGCATTTTATACCATATTAAAATACTTTTACAGTCTGGTTTTGGCCATGTCCAGTAGGAGATGCTGGGAACACGATGTCATAAATCAGGTTCACCTAGAGCAGGTTGCACAGGATCACATCCAGGTGATTTTTTAATATCTCCAGAGAAGGAGACCCCACAACATCTCTGGACAGCCTGTTTTAGTGCTCCACCATCCTCAAAGGAAATAAATTTTTCCTTATGTTCAGGTGGAATTTTCTCTGTTCCAGTTTATGCCTGTTGCCCCTTGTACTATTGCTGGGCACCACTGAAGAGAATCTGGCCCCATCCTCTTGACACTTGCCCTTTAGATACTTCTAAGCATGGATAAGATCCCCTCTCAGCCCTTGTTCAGTTATACCTGTGAAGAAAGTACTCTTTTCAGATCTATGACAGACATAATTAAGATGTGGTATATTATGCTAATTCTGCAGGTAGCATTTGCAAAGGTCTTAATATTTCTTGAGCTTGAGACGGTTGCCTATAAAGAGACACCTAATGCCTTCTGAGACACTAGTGCCTAGTGTATCCAAGATATCCATACAGTAGCAGATGTAACCCCAGATTTAACTGTTAAACTTGAAGATCTTTAAGGTCTCTCAATCAAAATGATTCTATGATTTAAAGGACACTTCTTTCCTTCTGCAATTGCAGCTGGAGGCCAGGTGTGATAAATAAAGCTTCTGTAGAACTAGAAAAAAATCAAATTAATTGACTTCCTAGTGCCTGGAGTTTAAAGGCTTTTCAGAAAACTGGAGTGAGTCTATAAAAGTAATGTCAGAAATGTCCAAGGTTTGAAAAATACATTTTTTATGTTGCTGAAGAAGCTGAAACAATTAAGTAGAGAAAAGTCAGAGCTACAAGTTTGAAGTGTTTGCAAAGATTCTGATTTCTAATAAGGAACATCTTGTTGAACATTTGTATGCTGAACTTAAATTCCCTCTGGAAAGTTAGGCACATTTTTGATAGTGAGAGTCATTAAAGTGATATAATTAGCAAAAGATATGATAGCTTATCTCACCATTTCAAAATAGTTAAATGAAGAATAGTCTGTTCAAAAGGTACTGTGAATAAAATACTGTCCCTCCTGGGCCAGAAGGCTTGCGGCAGGCACAGATCTACTCCTGGAGGAATATGGTGATCACACAGGGGCCCAGAAGCAATCGCAGGGGTGGGATGGAGGGGCCCAACCTGGCAGGGGAGGCCATTCCCCAGCCGGGCCTTGGCCTGCCTGAGCCAGGAGGCTTGGGAAGGGTCATTTTGCCCCCCCCCTCCCTGCATCAGAAACGGTGCCATAGGGGATGGTGACATCAAAATTGGTGGAATGTTGACAGTCCCG